>JAGFPH010001982.1:198730-212121 GCA_018207615.1 Philaenus spumarius
ATAGTACGCGGTAAAATGTGATGGACTACACGAAGCCGACAATCAGCGGCGGATTGAACGCGAGGCTTTGACTACACGAACGTACAAAACGCCGCCGATAGTACGCGGTAAAATGTGATGGACTACACGAAGCCGACAATCAGCGGCGGATTGAACGCAGGCTTTGACTACACGAACGTACAAAACGCTGCCGATAGTACGCGGTAAAATGTGATGGACTACATGAAGCCGACAATCAGCAGCGGATTGAACGCAAGGCTTTGACTACACGAACGTATAAAACGCCGCCGATTGTCCAGGCATAATGTGACCGCCATTTGGACCATTGTTTTAATCTATCAAGTTCCAATATGGGACACGATACAGGTAGGATGTGTTGATGGTATGCTGATGTTTTTTTCTGTTTTTAAGAAGAAACGTCGTGCAAAGACGCGTTGGTGGTCACACCCAAAATTATCAAGCCGTTTGGTAACATGACAGTTTCAAATAATGTTTAATACCCATATAATGTGCCCAGAGATATTTTTTTAAATTCTATCGTATGCCAGTGGAGTCGTTTGACGAACTGTTTGGGTTGACCAGTGAGTTAGTAGTGAAAAAAGATACTGTTATGCGGAGAAGTATTGAGCCAGCCTAAAGACTTTCTCTGACTCTGAGGTAAGTTTGGCTCAACATGGAAAACACTCCAGTGAGGGGAGGGAGGTACCAAAGCGCGGGAGAAACACAAGTTGCCGCTACGCGTAGTCCGGCGCGCCGATGATACGCGCGCGTATTTTACGCTCGAATTTCGCGTCTTCACCAGGCAGACAAAACGCTCGTGCAGTCCACATAATATGAAGCTATTGGTACTGAAAAAGGAAGCAGACGATCGACGGCGTTCTGTACGCTCCTGTAGTCCAGGCCTGGAAGAAAGTTCAAAATTTGTCCTTAAAAAATTTCAATTACGTGACAAATGAACGGGATGTAAAAAAATGCGAAACGCAAAACGGATTCGTATTGTGACTGTGCTTAAAATAAGGCCTTGCAAACAATTGTATGTTAAAAAATAAACTAAATAAATAGTTTAAAATTTAACATTGCTCTTAGGCGATAAAAATCCAATATGGCAGCCACTACAGCAGACCCTTAATACATTTTTTTTCTTTAATATAAAACCTCTCAGACACGCTAACTTACATTTAAAGATTTTTTAAAAATCTCAACATGGGCAAAGTCAATTGAGTAAACTTACTAGCCTTTTACAAATTTAGTGATAATAATAATCACTATAATTATTGTAAAGTTAAACCAACCCCCTCTTTCTCTTTCTTTTTGAAAAAAAAAAGAAAAATAAATAATCGGTTTAAAAATCTATAAATTTTTAGTGTTGGGGTATGGACATAACTTCGCTTAGCTTTTCCACTAATTAAATTTTTAAAGTGATACTTAATCATACTTGATAACAATCACTAACTAAGTACAACAAACATCACCAAATTAAAGTACTCTAAATATATAATGAAAAACTTAAAAATTATATAATCATACTGATATAAAAAAAAAAAACTTATGTTAGTTTGGAAACTACGTTATAAAATTCAGTTTATGGTATTCCTGTTTTTAAATTACTCCCCTAATCAGTCTGGTGGCAGTAAACTAGAAGTGTAGCGTTTAGCGCAAAGCAAGGGCAATTTCCTGTGCAGGCGACGAAATCTTGTGGCAATTTCCTTAAATGAACAAATCTCATAAATTAACTAACTTGGAGCGAATATGTGAAAGTAACTCGAAGCGAGAGTTGGTAACTGATTTTCTTACTCGGCAAATAAATCTTAGTCACACAACCTTAGACACTTATTAGGGCTACTAATCGATGTCATTGTTCCTGATATGTTTCTTGAATGCAAGTTAATTAAAATTAAATTGAAATAATATATAATTACAACCTAAGGTCTTTAGAGATTCACACCTTCTTAATCTTTTCTCGAATAAACTTCCATGATTTTTGAATTATTTATAGTATTTAGTACAAACAACGTAGTTTTTTTTTTTTTTATTAAAAAATGTAAACAGTTTTTAATAATAACAACAATCCGACAACGCAAAAGACAGTTTGGTCGCATTATTATTATTATATTTCATATTTTCCAAATACAATATATTGTTATTTGCGTTTTAAAACCTTCCTTAGTTTATTTCGATAGTGAATGTATACACTCACATAGATGGCCACCTTATATGACTACCTTCCTTCTCCAGCCATAGTCGGACAATTATTCTTCGATTTTTATTTACTGTTTTTGCTACTAATTTATTTTCCAAAAACTAAGTACCGTAATATATAAATATTCGAAATCATCCATTAACATCTCACTCGAAAGGATTTGAAATCGCATTGTTATTTTATGTGTGTTATTTTATTGCGTATTTTTGTCTGTGTGTGTTATCTTATCCGGAAATCTTAAATTGTTTTGCAAACATAGACAATATGGCAACCCAGCGTCTGCCGATGTTTTATCTATAATTCGATTTAACCTACCCTTATTCGACTCTAAATTTTCAAAATCGGTTTATTAGTTTATGAATTAGTTGAAAACACTTATGCACCTCTGAGATACAGTACACAGAATAGTAAAAATTCCTCGTCATTGGGCCAATCCATATGAAGTGGTCCAATGAGTGTTGCTTGACCATTTTTAAATATTTTGATTTTTTATATGTGATTACCTTATAATAATTAAGAAGTTCAAAACAGTTTTTTTTTTCTAATTACCTTGCACCATTACTGAATGGCGGCCATTTTTATTTGTAAGCGCACGACTTTTTTTTACTTTGGAGACATCAGCGTTTGATCCAATGTGTGTTGCTTGACCATTTTTAAATATTTTGATTTATGTATATGTGATTACCCTATAACCCTATAATTAAGAAGTTCAAAAAAGTTTTTTTTGTTTTAATTTACCATCCACCGTTACTGAATGGCGGCCATTTTTATTTGTAAGCGCATGACGTTTTTTTTTTTACTTTGGAGACATTAGCGTTAATTTGAATATCTCTGCACTGGGGTAAGTTACAGCATGCAATTGACATGGTTGTTTTTAGAAGTCTCCTCTACAACATTGTTTATTACTCAAAGACCTTACATTCAAAAATAACCAGTCAAAATGACCTCTAAAGTTTGGTATTGAAAATTTAGAAAATCCACTTTTTAGACCCAAAAATAACAATCAAGCAATGATTTATTAAAGTTTATTTTTTTATCTAGTTAGATATCATAAAGCAAAAACACTGACAAAAATGTTTTCTTATTTTTATAAATTTTTGAAATTTTAAAATCTCTGTTTTTTGTAAAGTTTGGGGTTAGTTATCTCTGGTGGGACTGAACATAAATATTAGATTTTTGCACTCTGTCTATATGTGTATTAAAATCGTTTTAACTACACATAATAAATGTATGACGATTCCAAAATCTCTCATAGACTAATATTTATAACGTCTCTTAACACCATATATATCATATAACATTGTTTATTACTCAAAGACCCTATATTTAAAAATAACCAGTCAAAATGACCTCTAAAGTTAGGTATTGAAAATTTAGAAAATCATCTTTTTAGACCCAAAAATAACAACCAAGGAATGATTTATTAGAGTTTATTTTTTCTCTAGTTAGATATCATAAACTACAAGCCTTATATAAAGCAAAAACACTGACAAATGTTTACTTATTTTTTATACATTTTTGAAATTTTAAAATATCTGTTTTTTGTAAAGTTTGGGGCTAGTTATCTCTGGTGGGACTAAATATAAAAATTTGATTTTTGCACTCTGTCTATATGTGTATTAAAATCGTTTTAACTGCACATAATAAATGTATGTCGTTTCCAAAATCTCTCATAGACTAATATTTAAAACCTCTCTTAACACCATATCATATTATTAATTATAGTCAAGGAAAAGATTTTAAAATAGAAAGGATAATGTTGTGCATTCAACTCAGAAGAAAACCAAACAGATAAACAAACGTAATACTTGTTACATTTATTAAGGTCCAATAAAAGTTGTAGAAAATTCAAATTTAATAGTCACTCCCTGAGTTAGTGAAAATTGTTATATGAACTGATCCTAAACGCCGTCACTCAGTGTAATCTAAACATGTTACAGATAATCTAAACATATAGTTTAAACCAGCGACCAAAGAATTAAATAGACTGGACAAGTCGAACGCAAGAGTGAAGCCCGTTTTAGAGTCAAATACTCACACAATATAGCGGATGCAAGTCGCGAGCCATCGGCTGGCCGCCCCGTACATGTTGCCACATTACACGCGAAACGAAGCTCATATTCTAACTGTTGTATTATAGAAACTACAATAGCTATTTTCGGAAAATTTGGCTTTTCAGCTACATTTCTCTCGCTTACATGACGCACCTGCCCTACAAACAAATTCTTTTCTCGCAATGCAACTTTTTGATGTCACGAATTAAAAAGTATAAACAAATTTGAACTTTATTCAGTTTTTAAAGTGCCAAACCATTTTTATTTTCAAATTGTGAACACACCATTAGCGTCCCTCACTAGTAACTATAAGTTTGTCAAATTTCAAAGATTTTCGAGCATTTTCAGCTATTGAAACCACGTTTTAAATGAATAGGGCGCATTGAAAATTTCACTCCTCTCTAGGTCCAATAGACGTTTCTATCCTCACACAAGATGGCCGACCTAGCTTCAATTCCCACAATGTACATGCTTATGGCATGACCAGTCTATTTAATTCTGTGGTCGCTGAGTTTAAACTAGTAGATCAAACTCTAAACTGATTGGAGGCCACGATGGCCGTGGTTGTTAAGGCGTCAAAGCTTTATCAATCGTCATGGCAACCATCAATGGAAAAGTTCCGGGTTCAATTCCCATTGACCCCGAATAATTTTCTAAATGGTTTCTTAACAGACATCGTTGGCTGTGGTTCGGATTCCACGTAAAACTGTAGGTCCCGTCTTCATTAGCCTTAAGTGCAAAACAGCAGGACGTTAGACACAAAATAAAAAAATTAAACTGATTGGTTATACGAGTATTACATTATTGTTTAAACCGTAAACACAAATTATTTACAATGCTATAAATTAATACATTGTACTAATCATGAATGCAATATTATAAGTATAAAATCAACAATATACAAAAAATTCAATGATTTGAAGTTACTTTGACTGTATCCCCCGGTTATTACAGGACCTTCGGACTGCCAGAACGAAATAATTCACATAGCTAAACAAACTATATGCATTCCTCCAATGCTCAGACGTAGTTAATTAAGATGTTTGTATAATAACTGAATCTATCCCTGAGGCCCACGACAGTGCAATTCCTATTATATTCCAGAAGTCAGGAATGTCTGCTGTAATTGTATACATCCCCTACGGTGCCAGCGACAAGGGGGATCCTATCATCGTCTTTATTGTTGTTTGTTTCAATGAATGGACTAACTTCGTAACCAATCTTGGAACATCAGTTCAAATCTTCATCACAAGTTATAAATGAAGTAATACCAATGGAAAAGAAAAAATACATTTTCAAGAAAACACCACTTTGCAAATAAATACTTTTGGTGAATAAAAGTATTATACAAAAAGAAAATAGGTAGTGTTTTTCTTGAAGAGCAAATATACTACAATTTTATCTTAAAAAATCATAATGCAAACAAAAATGCGGCTACCTTCTTCAAAAACAAATATACGACAATTTTATCTTATCTGCTAATAAGTACAAACCCTCTTAAATTAAATCTAAAATAACTTTTAAAATTGCACTGAAAATAAGTATCGTTTGACTAACTTGTCATTCTAACCCAAATAGAGTATAACTAATAACTATTCCAAAAAATAAAATGTGCACTAAGATGATTGGAAATAACTACTTCGTATCCTACTGGATTGGACAGTATTTCTTAGAATTGTAATACTTTTTTGTGTATTTTGACTTTAGAAATAACTATTTATCTACAGAATACTTTCACAATTATCAAAATATTACTAAAAATAATAATTCAGGCCTTAAACTTACGATACGAGAGCGGCTGAGTGTGTTTTCCTATAAGCTAATCGTACATCAGAAAGTACTCTACTAATAAAATGCAAATCCGCTTTAGATAAATAATTCGACCACGCAGCTGAACCGCTGACGTGAGTTGAGCGAATTTCCAAAATTAAATTTATATATGTTTTTGGGTTTCAAACAACTGTTTGGGAAATTGATCAACTCACGTAGCTGCTGCCAGCATGTACCAAATATATTGCCATCGGTCACCAAGGTAAAAGCCGTGGATTTAATTCAGGTATTTTTACGGTATTTTACGTTTTGATTGTTTTTGGGGGAACCAGATGGGCTAAAAAAAACAAAATGTGCAGAATTATTTCATATTATGTCTATTTTTTAAAGAAAATTTCAAAAAAGTTTATTTCTAGTACGAAAAATCTCAAAAAATGTTTACTTTCGGTCAAAAATGTTGTCTACTTCCGGTAAAATTTTTTTTGCTAACGGACTCGTTCAAACGATTTAGAAAACCAACATGTGTAAAAAATTTGGACCAAATCGGACATAAAATGCGTCCGTTAGAGTGCGCACACTTATATACGTGATACTTCCGGTCAAATATTTGGTCAACTTCCGGTTAATTTTTTTGACTAACGAACTCGTCCAAGCGACTTAGAAAACCAACCTGTGTACCAAATTTGGACCAAATAGGACGTAAAATGCGTCCATTAGAGTGCGCACACCTATATTCATAAAGTTACTTTCGGTCAAAAATGTGGTCTACTTCCGGTCAATTTTTTTGGCTAACTTACCAGTTCAAGCGACTCAGAAAACCAACGTGTGTACCAAATTTGGATAAAATCGGACGTAAAATGCGTCCGTTAGAGTGAGCACACTTATACATAAAGTTAATTCCGGTCAAAAATTTTGTCAACTTAAGGTAAATTTTTTTGACTAACGAACTCGTCCAAGCGACTTAGAAAACCAACCTGTGTACCAAATTTGGACTAAATCGGACATAAAATGGGTCCGTTAGAGTGCGGATACTACATACATGTTACTTCCGGTCAAATGTTTGGTCTACTTCCGGTAAATTTTTTTGGCTAGTGAACTCGTCCAAGCAACTTAGAAAAACAATGTGTGTACCAAATTTGGACCAAATAGGACGTAAAATGCGTCCATTAGAGAGTGCGCACACATATATTCATAAAGTTACTTTCGGTCAAAAATGTGGTCTACTTTCGGTCAATTTTTTTGGCTAACTTACCAGTTCAAGCGACTCAGAAAACCAACGTGTGTACGAAATTTGGATAAAATCGGACGTAAAATGCTTCCGTTAGAGTGTGCACACATACATACATAAATATATACATACTATACATACATATATGTGTATATGACACCATAAAACGTGTTCTGGAGACCATGATCGATGCTTATTTGCTACTCCCGACCTTGGGTCTTACCATAAGGGCCACTGCAATAGCTCATTTTTCCTATGGAAATTCGCTAACAAGGTATGACCAGTAGTTTAATATATACATATATATATATATATATATATATATATATATATATATATGTGTGTTCCATCAACTGTCCCTGTCGCTGCCAATAATGCCAATCATTTGTATTCATTATTTACAAACAACTGACTTCAAAAATGGATTATTAATTGTCGTAATCAGTTTTTTATTGTTCGTTCAAACAATAAAACCAGATCGAACATTTATGTATTGTTTTATCGTGGCGGCAAATAAGAATTCATATATCATCGTAAAGAACAATCTACGAATCACTGTAAACACAAGAGCGTACATATTCACCTTGCGTACAAGAATATAATAAACGGTAGCCTACCAGCAACTGGCACATACTTTCTCACAAACATATTTAAATTATTAAGCAGATTCACTGTGACTTGTAGAGTGGGGTAAGAGAGGTGATTTTTTATTAAAGCTGTTTTCCCATAAAAATCCATAATATAACGGAAAAACCCACTTTTCTCAAAAACGGCTCGAACGATTTTGAGAAAAATTTTACAGTTTATAGTACTTTAGCCGTTTTTGAGAAAAGTAGATTTTTCCGTTATTTTAAGGGGTTTTATGGGAAAATTACCCTTAAAAATAAAAATTTCACAAAAATGAAAAAAACGCCTGGAGATACCGTGGATTAGTACCTCCATACCAAATTTCATCAAAATCGGACGACTGGTTTAGGCTCTAGGTCTGATAAAATCCACACACACAGAGACATACGCACACACACACACACGCCGACACACACACAGACATCACTCCGAAAACCACTTATTTAGGTTCAGGGGGATCCAAAACGGATATTTCCACCAAAAACTCAAACTCGAAAATTTTGATGAATACAATACTTTCTCCATATACTATGGTATAGGGGGAGAAAGTAAAAAGAGTAATATCGTGTTTCGGAAGCCGTTTTTCAACTTAAGAAGTTGTGGAACCTCTTAAATTGTTCTTTAAGTTATACCTCATAATTAAAAGAAATTGACGGCATATCCGTTTAACAAAAGGTTTAAGTAAAATTTATTATTTTTAATAAAATGTTTGTTGTTGAGGTTTTTTTAAACATACGTTAAAAATATGAATACTTCTTAATAATTAAAGTCATTCCCCTGATTATTCAATTATAAATGGAATTCGAAACACGGTGTAACGAATGTATGATTCGAAAATGGCGCTACTAGCTAAACTACAAAAGTCGTCTCGAGCCTTCGCTCTAACACACAGTCTTGGTTGGATCTCTGATTAGGCAACGTTAATTGGTTGACGGAGTTTTTCCCAGGGAGAAGATAAGCCTTAAGTTTCTTCCAGGTCTGGGACTCATAATTAAAAGATATAAAAAAATCACAGTTTTTATAAATATTGTGAATAGCAAATTTAGTACATACAACCATTGTATTTGGATAACCTAATAGAACTCCGATCCAATGCAATATTTCGTTCCACTGAAAATTCGACGATAGTGGCGCTATCTATTGGGGAAACGACGGAAGCTGTGTGAAACACCAATGCTACCAATGATTTCTCCCTAGCGCTACCTCGCGGCGCGATCATGCACTATTTTCGCGACAACCTTTTTTTCGGCACACAGCCCCCGTATGCATGCATGATCTATTTTATTATTCATGATCTATGATACAACTTAAGTAATTATCTTTAAAATATAGAGTAGTGGATTATAAAGCAACGTGTTAATAACGATGTTTCGCCTATTTTATTTTTAATTAAATTTTTGCGAACCGTAGTAAAAATCGTATGTTGATCCAGCAGAATATACGCTTTTCCTATGTTGTTCTAGTTAAATCACAATAAAACGAAATCACAAAGGCACACGACAAATATTTTTGTCAACTTAACGTCTTTGCTTTATGCCAGTTAAGCTAGTAAAGACGGGCAGCAGCGGATAGCACCAGTAAACTGAACTCCAGTAACTATTCTCTGTTTGAATTTATTGGCTCCAGTAACTAGGCCGGTAGCTACGCAATTGTTGCAACTGGGCGTATAATTGTATCAGACTGGGCGACTTATAACACGACCAATTAAAACAGATAATACAATGAAATTATTTATTTTCCTGTATTGTATTTTCAAAACAATTATTTCAACACCTAACAGTGGACGAAGGAGAATGTAATTAACGTCAAGTACATTGCTGCGATGAAAGGTTATACATTAAGATCAGTGTCACAATGTGCGTACTTTGTTTTTGATAGATGAGCCGGAGAGTTTGTCATCACACTGTGAGTCTGTGCAGATAAAAGTTATCGCAAAAAAATAGGCGCACCGCGTCCAAAATATCTTTGCTGGCGGTGAATCAGATTTTACCGTCACACATTTTTCTGGAACGCTCTATTCCGTCACGCTCTACTACATATAGTACACATGTGTATATAGCAGAGTATAGGCCTATAGTTTACTTGGTAATACCTCTGAAATGGACATTGTGTTTCCTCATTTCATAAGTCGCGTTAAAATAGTTTACCTCTGAAATGAACATTGTGCTTCCTCATTTCTTAAGTTGTGTTAAAACAGTTTAATTGGTTTGGACTTTTCATTTTTAATCGTGAAAGTTTAGACAATTTATTGACAATAATTCGTTAGTTATTATCTTATCGGAACCTTCGAGACGGATGCCACATTACATGTACATATTACATATACATCACACTGGCATCTACTACGCGATGTCCGTAACACATGCCTTGTTTTTATAGGCCTATTGACATATTCTCCAGACTTGTATTCATGAATGTTTAATACAAAATGGATTGATCGAATGAAATTATATTTACACAGTTATTATTCACGTTGTTAAAATTGTTACATTGTGTTTGAGTAAAAAAATCTTAAAAAGCCTAAACTTCCGGATGCATAACTTTTTTACTTTGTTGTAAGGTCAAAATTCAAGCCTGTTACAAAACTAATAAAATATAATAATTAAAAACAAAGACACGAAACGAAAATAGTATAATTTCAGAAAGCTTTGATTTTGGTTTGTCATGTTTTTAATTCTAACATTTTATTTTTATTTATTATAGTTTATTAAATGGCGCTTTAAAATCAAACACGTAACACGCACTCATGTGATACCTCTTTACCAAACTCAATAAAGTTACAGCAAGTTGAATTATATTAAGTATCATTTGAATACAAAAGAGAACAATACTGAAACTGTTCGGAACTACCGCACTGTGAGGCGATGTCCGCGTCCGTTCACGTGCTTGGGTCGGCTCTAGCTGTCGGCCATGTTGGCCGACACTCCATAAGACCAATTTTAAATTAAAATCCAAAATTTTCCTTTATTTTTGATCGGATAATTATGAAGGATATATCATTTTAAAGGTACGGTCAATATGCATGCAAATAGCTTTTCCAAAACTAAGAAAAACATTTTGTTTAATATTTATTAACAATTTAAAACATTGATTTTTAATAGTTTTTTATGTTTTCACTATTAATTATAGTGAAAAGCTACCAAGCCATTCGCACAAAGAATTTCGTCCCCAAGAGTTTGGTATGTTTTTTAAAACGCTATCTGAACAATTGCGGGTTTTGAATGGATTTAAGCTGAGCAATGTCCGTGTAACCTACCGCCGCTATAGGGTGATTTTAAATATTTTTTACGTTGTAACTATTAATTATAGCGAAAAATTACCAAGCCATTCGGATGAAGAATTTTGTCCCCAAGAGTTTAGTATTTTAAAAAAACGCTATTTGAACAATTACGGGTTTTAAATGAATTTAAGATGAGCAATGTCCGCGTAACCTACCGCCGCTACGCTGGAGTCGCAGGTTGCTTTCTGTTTTAGTAGAGCCGCCCCTTAAGCAGTTGTGTTACTAAATAAAATACTAAATTAAAATTGTTTAGTTGATTCAAACAACTAAAAACTTGTAGGTTTATTAATTGACCGAGCGAAGCGAGGCCTCCATTTTAACTCGGCCGTTCGGCATTTCGTCTGTGTGTCTCTGTCTGTTTCACGATTACGGAAAAACGCCTTGACCGATTTTGATGGTTTTTGCATGAATGTTCCTTATTCCTAGGCCAGGCCATAATCTTTTTTCCAAAGCCAGTTTGTGGCTTAACCGTAAGTCGAATTTAAAAACTAATAACATTTTGCTAGTAGCAAATTTGATTTTCAACAAAATTGTATACTTGATTTTTTTCTGTATCTCTAACGGTAAGCTCACAAAGCTGGCCGTAAACTTGAAATTTGTTAAAAATCGTCCAAATTTTTGTATTTCAACCATGTTTTTATACGTTTATTCTAAACCAATTCAAAAGTGTTAAATAGCTTTCTTTTAGATAAAGGTTCAAAGAATTCATATATGCCAGTAAAAAAATGAATGAAGTAAAATTAACAAAGTGATTAGCTCAAGAAACAATCATGTTCAGTAACGAAAGGAAAAAGTTCAACTTTAGGCCTACATAAAAAGTAGTAAAATTTATTGTAATTTTTTCATAAATGTAAAAAAGTTTCGTAATTTAGTTCTAAATAGAACTGTATAAAAATATTAATCAGTTTCAAATTTCTTATTTTGAAAACACCAGTTTTTATGTTCCTACTATAAGACTGGTAACAAAACTAGACCTGTTTTGAATAGTAATTTAGGAATATATCCTTTGCCAAAAAATGGCATATAATAATAAGAAAGTGTAGAGGATAAATCAAAGAATTAAACTTTATACTTGTAAATTATCATTGCAAATTTCATAAAAGTGTTTGACTTGGCTTTACTTGAATTACAAAATGAGATGAAACAAATGAAACATCTCGGCGATAAAGGACTTACAAAAAATCACCGTTGGACATCATGGGAAGTGTTGGTACATGGGTTGAGATCACTATTACGACGTTTTAACATCGTTTGTTTTCATTATTTCTAATATTAGAATATGATATGGAAGTTACGGAACTGTTAAGTTTTAGTCATTTAAGTATGTAAATATTTAATTCTATGTTGTCCCACTATAACGCGATATTTTTAGTTATAGTACGCATTATTAACCTAAATAAAACACAATGCCTCTAAAAGAAACTCTTTAGCAGTTAAAGCTCAAGAAAAGAGAAAAAACGAGAACTAGAAATCCCGAAATCGCTAGAATTGCAAAATAATGTTTTACCGGCTAAACCTTCTGCTTAGTTCCTTATTGGCACACTATTTTTAACCTAAGCTCAAAACCACATTTGTTATTTCAACGAGCGAGGTCTACTGTTCACAGAACTACTAGTAGTTACTATTTAAAGTTTTAGTGTAATTTATATATCAGATTACGAATTGGAACCATTTTATTCGATTCTATGCCTGATATTCCATTTTTCATTTCGCATCGTACGTACGCTTACGTTTACTAACGAGTACATTATGTTATATTAGATGTATGTAAAGACATAATGATAATGAGATAATGCTACCATATTGTAGACGGTCTTGTAGCTGAGGGGTACACGCACGGTAACTATACCTTGTTCACCGAGAGTTTAAAGTGAAGCACCACCTTACAATGGCTGACGTTTGGGATCTGGGCCAATGAGGAAACGAACATCACGTGTGGGAGGGGCGACTCTGCGTATGATTCACAGTAGTTCTTAGTAAATTGGCATTCTCTTCACTAGCCCACCCTAACGTTTACGTTCGCCTCTGAGGTAGGTCTGCGTGTGACACAGTCTGCCCGGCCCATAAATATTGTAGGAGGAGGTGCTTCACTTTAAACTCTCGGTGAACAAGGTATAGAACCAGAGTAGTTCTAGTTACCGTGGGTACGCGAAAGTAGACATGGCGCGCCGATAGTCAGAACATGGGCTCTTGTGGGACTATGTCTGAAAATGCGTTGCTGACTCGGCAGCT
>JAGFPH010001983.1:0-17444 GCA_018207615.1 Philaenus spumarius
CTGTATATATAAATAAAATATCTTTTTGAATCCAAGTCAATCATGAGCACTTTACATAGTAAACAGTAAAAAATTAGTAAAGTTAAATATCTTGAAAAATATGAACTATGTTTAATATTACTCAAGTTTATAAGAAACAAAAATTGTAAAACACATATTTTTACCCACAAAATATATGTTTTCCTTAAATATATTAAAGTGGGAACTAGTTTCTTATAAAATGACAACTTAAATAATTTAAGAGCATTTTTTTTCTTAAAGGAAGTTGATGTAATTGCAAGTGTAAATTTGTTTACAGTTATATTTTTCGAAAATATTTCGCAAGCTTTAATTTTATTTATTGTCAAAAGAGCCTTTATGTTTAGTGCTGACTCAAAATTCTTAACCAACCTTGTAAATTACATGTCTTGTTTACAAACGATTTACTGTAAATGTAAAATTACAATTTTAACTAAACAAGCAAATTGCTTTAATTGTTTTTTAAAGAAAAATTTCATGAAACCTAAACAATGTAACAATAGAACAAACAAACAATAGAAAATGTCTCGATAATTTTTTTATCTATAATATATGTAAAATATATTAAAGTTGACCGAACGGAGTTAAATTAGAAAATAGTAAAATTAAAAAAGGGTAAAATGTAGATAAAATCCCCACAAAGAAAACAGCATCGGGAACGCCGAAACCAAATTTTGTATCCTAAATTAAGATGTTCCGGTAGGGCTTAGTGGAAGATTCAGTAATTTTTAAATCTATTGACCAAAATCTGTAATTTGAAACAAAAGTCTTTTCAGAGTTTATTTTTGTAGATATGGTTTGACTACTTTTACTGGGGTGTTGTTAGTATGCAATTTGTTAGGAAACTTTGAGCTTGACGAAGAAGTGAGAACTTTGAGTGAGAAGAAATTTTGTATGAATAAAAAATTAATTCACACACACGTTTAATAATCAAACGCCTTTCAACAACAAAGTCGTCAGCCTCAGTAATACATATAAGCTAAAAATAAAAATTATACTTTTGTTTCATTGTAGTTCATTTCTACTTGAAATATTTTTGTGTAGTTGTTTCTTTGAAAAATTGGGTTATAGTGAAGCCTGCTCTTTGTTTCACTTTTGTTTTATGTTGTAAACAAGGAGTTTACTAGCACTGGAAAAGTGGACGTGTTGGAAGTTTATTTTCTATTTGGAAAAAAAACAGTTCCTCGGCAGCAAACCGCTACTGAAAGATACCCGAATAGGGCAGCACCTAACCGAAATATGTTCACCAGACTGGTTGGAAATCTAAGATTGAATGGGTATTTTTCCATGCCAACCAAGAGTTGTGACCGAAGATGTCGAGGAGATATCTTAGCATATTTTGTAGTGCACCCCATGGCCTCAATCAAAAAAGTAGCACGTCTGTATTAATTGTCATTCGGTGATTGACAATCACAACAATACAAAATGTACTTCGTAATTACAAATACCGTTCAAGCTTTAATGCATGGAGATGAAGGAAGGAGATTTACGTTTTGCGCTTGGCTGGCAGAAGAGTTAACTAACAACCCTGGTTTCCTACATGACATTATTTGGACAGATGAGACCAATTTTTCGAATAATGACATGTCTAACCGTAAAAACAACCATTACTGGTCAACAGAAAACCTTCGGTTGTTGTTCACAAGGTTAGATTTTCATAGTTTAAATAACATTCACCATAACACGAGCTGTATATGACTTGCACAGAAGTAGAATAACAAATTACTTGTCTGCCAGTCTTCTATAATAATGAGTATGCAAAAATCACCAAAATCCAAAACTACGGAAATTTTTGATTTTCGTTAACACTTAAGCTACTATTTTTCACCCATAAGGAACAATTACAAAATTCACTATAGCCTACCATATTATTACGCACATACTAAGATCTATCATCTTCCAAAATATTATCGGAAATAGTTTTAAAAACCCGTAACTAGAGAAAAACTATTGTTTTGACACAATAAAGTCTATAAAATTACACTTATAAGCGAAGGATTTAGATTTTAACCGGATCAATTGTTGACATGAATTGTGCTTTGACAGATATACTTCGTTATGTATTGAACTGAGAGGCTAGACGCATTATAAGATCGAGCCCAACACGTTCGCTTTGTTTGTCCTTTGTTTATTTGGAATGATTCACGTGTTTACCAACAGTAACTATTCACAGAATAACCTTAACAAACATCTGGTATGGGTATGAAAGGATGTTTTTTATTCTTACCGCAACTGATTGTTAACACATACTACGTGTTAATGCTCCATTTTGTCTTTTGCCAATGATGTACGTTGTGGGCACAAGTAGTTTTTTTTATAGATGTAGAATACATAATTTTGTATAACCAGTTAAGCCAATAATAAAAAAATGATGCCAATAACAGAACTATAATATGTAAGGCATATTATTGTACTACATATTTATATTATTTTATAGAATCAGCTGGTTTAGGCCTACGTTGTTAAAGCTTATGCTGTTTTGAAGAATTTATTTTCTCATAATAACCTATTATTAAAATGATTTACAACATTTTTGTATAGCTTATATTATTTACGTTCCACGGTTATAAAAGGAAGAGAATTTCATAAGCCACATCCAAATTGGTGCATTTCCTAACGAGTTATTAAGGAACAAACAACCTTTCACAAATATATATTAGGATTAAGGGCCTATTTAAGAAACATAATACTATACCCAAATTACTTTTAAAAACTGGTTTTACTATTAAAATACTAATATAAAATTAAAAAATGATTCACAATCCTATAAGTGTCCTGAATAAAACAATTAATTGTTTTTATAACATATATGTTATGTTTTTATGTTTATAACTTAGGTATGAATGTTTAATTATATAAATATAAATAATCACTTTCAATGTATGTAAACGATGGAAATAGTATTTTCTCTTAAAATTAGAGTATTACCATAAATTACTGTAAACTGGTACTTGTACAAAGATATAAATTCAATGTCTATAACAAGAAACCTTACCATTGAAACCATGCAAGAATGTGATGCATATGACTGTAGCTTGAAATTTGCTATTTATTTAATAATGCAACATTAGAGCTGTATGTGGGTTAAAACTTTTCGATTTAGAGTACTTTGGAATCAGTTAGGGCTTAAATTGTTATTGCATAACGCAGAGGAAAAAGTTATTCAAATAAAAGTTGGTTAACTCAGTTTTCTTTATTTTAGTGAGTTGTTATTGCTTAACACCATCTATATAAACTGGGCATTATATTTTACAATAATTGTAGACAGTTATAATTTATAGTTTATAATAATAGACATAAAAGACATATTTTAATTGGTAATTAATTCATAAATTTTGAATTTTTAAATCTTAAATATAAAACAATTTGAAATTTTTGAATTAGGATTATTAAAAAAATATTTGTCGTAGGGGTCTAATATTACATATGTATGTTAATACATGCTTTGTCAGTATGTATGTAAAAAATAGTTTCATTAGGCATATTGGTTTTCGAGAAATAGGCCTAAAACTGAAGGTATGTTTTTCGGTCGAATGGCTCGAATTGGGCCTAATTTTATCGCATAAGACATTTTTTAAACGCTTGTATCTCATAAACAATTTGACCGATTTTAATGAAATTGGACTTTTTATATACATAAAATACTATATTTTAATTGGTAATTAATTCATTAATTTTGAAATTTTAAATCTTAAATATAAAACAATTTGAAATTTTTGAATTAGACCTATTAAAAAAATATTTATCGTAGGGGTCTAATATTACATATGTATGTTAATACATTTAATTCATAAATTTTGAATTTTTAAATCTTAAATATAAAACAATTTGAAATTTTTGAATTAGGATTATTAAAAAAATATTTGTCGTAGGGGTCTAATATTACATATATGTATGTTAATAAATCCTCTGTTAGTATGTATGTAAAAAATAGTTTCATTAGACCTATTGGTTTTCGAGAAATAGGCCTAAGACCGAAGGTATGTTTTTCGTTCATATGGCTTGAATCGGGCCTAATTTTACCGCGTAAGACATTTTTTAAACGCTTGTATCTCATAAACGGTTTGACCGATTTTAATGAAATTGGACTTTTTATATACATAAATGACTATATTTTAATTGGTAATTAATTCATCAATTTTGAAATTTTAAATCTTAAATATAAAACAATTTGAAATTTTTGAATTAGGCCTATTAAGAAAATATTTGTCGTAAGGGTCTAATATTACATATGTATGTTAATAAATCCTCTGTTAGTACAGTATGTATGTAAAAAATAGTTTCATTAGGCCTATTGGTTTTCGAGAAATAGGCCTAAAACTGAAGGTATGTTTTTCGTTCGTATGGCTCGAATCGGGCCTAATTTTACCGCGTAAGACATTTTTTAAACGCTTGTATCTCATAAAATGTTTGACCGATTTTATTGAAATTGGACTTTTTATTTACATAAAAGACGATATTTTAATTGGTAATCAATTCATTATTTTTGAAATTTTAAATCTTAAATATAAAACAATTTGAATTTTTGACTAAGGCCTATTAAGAAAATATTTATCGTAGGGGTCTAATATTACATATATGTATGTTAATAAATCCTCTGTTAGTATGTATGTAAAAAATAGTTTCATTAGGCCTATTGGTTTTCGAGAAATATGCCTAAAACCGAAGGTATGTTTTTCGTTCGTATGGCTTGAATCGGGACTAATTTTACCATATTATATGTTATGTTTTTATGTTTATAACTTAGGTTTTAAATGAATGTTTAGTTATATAAATATAAATAATTACTTTCAATGTATGTAAACGATGGAAATAGTATTTTCTCTTAAAATTAGAGTATTACCATAAATTACTGTAAACTGGTAAACTGGTAAACTGGTACAAAGATAGAAATGTACTGAAAGATAGAAATGGTACCATGTATAGTACCACAAAAACAATAAAACTTAAATTTAATAATAATAGTCTAATTATAAAAACTAACAATAATTTAATTAGCGGTATTAAATATATTATAAATAATAATTCTTAGAATACCATAGTTACAGAATATAAGTATACCACATAAAAATAACAACAATGGTATAGAAGAATTTTTTCTTAAAATGATGTTTGATTCTACATATTACATATTCTACATATGCCGTTTAGCTTAATAAACAAACGCAAGAGTATTTGTGATGTCTGAGAAATCACTTATATTTTGAAACACAGTAATTTATATACACAGTTGGTAGCACTGATATTAGGTAGCAAAAGGTGCCCGTATATCTGTGGATGGTATAAAAGAAGTTACAACCTTGTATTTTTATATGCACTGTTATAGTAGAGCAAAGGCATGTTTTGTTACGGTAGCAAAACGGGCCCCTACATCACTGAGGTCGCAAAAGGTGCTTATACACGTGTATATATATACATACATATATATATATGAATTTTAATGACACCCCAAAACGTGTTCTGGGGACCATGATCGGTGCTCATTTGCTACTCCCGACCTTGGGTCTCACCATAAGGGCCACTGCAATAGCTCATTTTTCCTATGGAAATTCGCTAATAATGCATATGGAAGAGTGTTCATGTTTGACGACTCAGAAACGAATCCACTTAAACTTTTAAACTCTATCTATGAGAAAAGGCTTGAATCTGTTTTTTGTAAATTTGTGAACAGGAATCAATATTTTTTGCACAATCCCAGTAAACATCTCGCGTTATATCTAGTAGTTTGACCTACGTCACAGGAGAGCATAACAGACATTTGCATAATAAGTGAGCCTAATTGCTTGTGCCTGACAGCGCCAGGCGAATTCCGACCTATTGGTTGAGTACTAGGCAATTTTAGTAATTCTGTTAATAGTATTTTATAAATATAAGTTGATAATTACAAAAGTATTAGAACTATCAGAACATCGTGCAAGAATATTTGTATGGTACTATTACTTATAATAAATAGGAGCTCTGCCCCTGGACGATTCGCGTCCCAACCCCATCTCGGCCTGCGGCCTCAGATGGCTGCTTCGCTTCGCTCGCAGTTGGAAAACTCTTTAAAGGCTCTGGCTAATCTTTGGCTCGTTTGTACCTGGGTGACAAACACCCAGTATTTTTAACATCTGGATTGTATCTATAATGTATCTATTCGAATATATCGTGACTTTGAAGGAGGTATAAAAAGAAGCTGTACCTATTCGCCTTCTAAGTGACTTGAAAGATGGTATAAAAAGAAGCTCAGATTTTTAATTTTATGCACTTTTTTCATACTTTATGCGCGTTTTTGAAGGCATAAGACCTAGCATATTCAATTCCTGATGTCAAATAACCCCTGTATGCAAATTTTCATCAAAATCATTAGAGCAGTTTTCCAGATCCGCGACAGATATAAAGATAGATTGCTCATTTAAAGTAATAGGATAAACAAGTATAAAAGCCCAATGCACGGCGATGGCAAGAATAATATTTGTAAGTTACAGTTTAGTACATCATGGTGACACCCCCTTATCTGACGCAGACATGTGCATTAGTAGACTTTTTGAAATTGTAACGGTAACCAAACTTCTAGATATAAAGCGTGATGTAAACCGACTCAACCACTTGGCTATTTTAGCCATTTTCAAATGAATTGGCATAAACTGTTGACTTTTCTGAAGTTATTGACCAGTTCAGTCAGAAAAAACCCAGAAAATTGTACAGTTTAGTGTAGGGCCTTAATTGTACACACAATTTTATGTAAAAGACTATGTCAGTTTAAATAAAATTTGATTAAAAATTCGTAGTTTAGGTTAGTTTTTATTTTTAGTACACGATGTTATTTCATTAAATTCACAAGCATAACGCCACAGCAATTGGCGAAATAACAAAAAATTAAACTCATTCTTGGTGGAGGGTGATCAACATGTACTTATTCCATAATAAGGGGCAGGTTCAGATATTGGGTCCCGGGCCCGAAAATTCAGGTATGGGCCATTTGCCTAGGTGAAAATTTTGTCTTAGATTGCCCATGTCTAAGTAACACAATAAACATTTAAAAAAATATGTACATGAAAATGCTTTTATTAAAAACAATTAACAAATTTACACCTTACATCCTATTCAAATTACTTCAATAAAGTAAAAAAATCATAGTTACAATTTAACAAGAGGTAATAGTATATTATGTCATAAAGCTATACTGAATAAATTATCACAATATACAAAAAATATTAAATCTATGATTATATCAATAGTCAGTAGTTGTACGCACGTAGACTTTTCCTGAAGGCATAGACACACGTTCAACTCCTTTGGGAAATAGTTTTGGAATATCTTCTTCAGGAACTGTTGGTAATACCATGACTTTAGTTCCAGGCTGGAATCATTGGTAAAATATGTATAGGTACTGGTTCTTTTATGTGAAGAAAGTTATAAAAATATGAAACTCATATTTCAATTTACCTTAACAGGAAAAATATAAGCTTAATATAAAAATATAAGTTGTAACTTAATAGAAGAATATAATTTCAATCAGACTAATAGGAAATTTATAATTCTTTTTAGAAAAACAACATTTTAAGGCACAGTGTCGGTAAAGGATAAATATTATAAAACATAAAAATGTATACTTTTGTATACTGGTACCCATAAACTACACATAAAAAAAACAAGCAAAATTAATAGAGCCTTTTAAGTGAACAAAAAAGCTAAAAAAGCAATGAGAGGAACTACAAAAATTATCAATAGCCTATTCATGAATCACATGCAGTATTATAAAACTGTAACTAGAGCATTTTTTAGTAGATTTAAAAATTTGAAACTAGGGCATAATTTCAGTGGGAACTTTCCCTTCTAAACAACCTGTTTAATGATATGATTTGATTCTTTGTTATCTGGAGAAACTTGTTACTTTACAGTTTATAGGTCTTGTCAGGTATATATAGATAGATATCTTGTCAGTACAAATATCAGCTGTACACAACAACAGTAACCAAGGCAATATTTATACTATAAAACAATGGGCCTGGACAGCAGCTAGAAAAAACTTCCTTAATGAATAAAATGGATTATTTGAAATCCAGTCATACATAATTTTTTTAAATTTCTTAGCACACAGAATAAGCTCCTGTATGGAGCAGATTGAACATGTCTGGATTTTACTCAGTCTAACAAGAGGCTTATTTATGTGCATGTCTTTTCTGGTATGCATATCACGGTTAGTCATTAAACTGTTTACATTTTGTGTAGCCTACATCAGGCATTCAAAAATATATTGATTAGTCACCGTTGGTATTTTTTCCTGTTTAAATAATGTACTACAATGCTTGTCACTGGATTTAATAGTGATCAATTTGAAAGCTTTCTTCTGCAGGAGCAATACTCTGTTAATTTTGACTAAATTACCCCAAAATAAGAGGCCATACAATACCATGAAAATGTGTAATGCAGATATTTCTCAGATAGCATTTGGGTAAACAATTTCTGAAATATCTTATCAGGCACAGAACTCTAGACGATCTTTTACAAACCGAGTTAATGAGCTGAATCCAAGTCAACCTTGCATCTAGATGCATGCCAAGCAGTTTGACAGGTTTATTATTATTCCCGTATACATAGCCCTGTATAGGAGAAACAAAAATGCATACCGTTACTTAAAACTTTCAATCTGTCTTTATTTTTTAGATGTATAACCATCAGCTTTGGGGAGTAGATGTTTTAATATGCATTGTACATCTTAAATACATGTATTATTTAGCTTTCAAGATAAACTTTGTTGGGCAAGAAAATTTACCAATGGAAAATTAAGTTATAACAATAAACATCTTTCCTCTCGCGAAAATAAAAAAAAAATGTAAACTTTCTGAAATTGCATTTTATACCTGTTTCAGGATAAAAGTCTTTCATTAAAGTTGCACTGAATTACAATTATTAATCAAAAATACAAAAAATTGTACCTGACATTCCATTTCTGAGTTATTATTATTTAGCCGTTAATAATTATTGTTTACTTTATGAACGTAATTTTGAGGAAACATGTGACAATATAAACCAATAAAATCCTTTAAAAATACTTTAAAATAAAAAAAACTTAATAACGACACCAATGGTTATATTACCACGGTTCAACATAATTATGAAGTATGTTAACTTATTTTATAAACTTACTATTCACAGTCCTTTTGTTTGGTCCTATTTTATAAGTTTATAAAATAAGTTAACATAGTTAATAATTATTATAACCAGTCCAGTAAGGCAATCAATGACAACATAATTAATTCAACATTTTGGTTACATACAACTCTTTTGTTTTTTATATACATTATTCGAATCGCTTGTATTCCTGTTTTAGCACTTCCAAAAGTCGAGAAATGCAGGAATAAAATTTGGAATTCAATTTGGTAATTTTACTATACAACAAAAACGAAAAATGTACAAGACAGCAATACAAAAAAATGTATGTATATTTTGTATATAATAGTACTGGTAGGCAACAGTCCAACCTTTCCCTAGCAAA
Organism: Philaenus spumarius; assembly: GCA_018207615.1. Taxonomy (NCBI): domain Eukaryota; kingdom Metazoa; phylum Arthropoda; class Insecta; order Hemiptera; family Aphrophoridae; genus Philaenus; species Philaenus spumarius. The sequence continues at coordinate 9,500 of JAGFPH010001983.1, forward strand.
TCCCGCCTATGATTAGCTTCCTCACAAGTGCCACATTTACTCCCTTACGTAGGCCCTACTATATTATACTATTATGTAGATTAGAGAAAGTTACGTAATGCAAGAAGCAAACGAATGAAAAGTAGTATCCTGGATACTTCTTTAACGAATCTCTGTTTGCTTCAATGTATGTTTACGCATCATAAAGTTCTTTAAATAAACCATTTTTAATTAAAATCTAAATTATTATGTATGAAATATTTCTATTTGAGAAAATAGCACTAACTAGATACTGTATTACAGAAAACACCCGGTTAACCGAAACTAGGGTTATAAAAAAATCGCAAATCCAAAAAATAATACTGCATTGCACGGAAATAATTGAAACGCCAAGTGGATCTAGGTCTTAAATTACATTTTTTGGATGAATGGGTTATCACGAACGATTCACAAGAAATCACGGACCAAGAAATTGTATAAATAGTGTTGCAGTCAAATGCTGACGTGATTGAACAGCCCGAAGTAGATGACATGGATCGTTGAATGAAAGCCGAAGGTGGTTTTCGAGGTAAGCCTAAATTAATAATTTGTTATCTATCAAAAACCTACTTGGTGTATTATAAGACAGATATTTTAGTACAGTTGTTTTTGTTATTTTAGGTTGCCTTGAGATTTATTGAACAATGCAGTGAGTCAACGTCGGCTGACGTCCTTCTAATCAAAATATGGTGGTACATCGCTGCTCGAAAACGTTTGGAGGGAAGCAAGGAACAAACTAAATTACCGAGTCTTTTGTATCAGTAATTCAAGTGCTACAGACAGTTAACTAGAGTTTACTGTATATTGATGTACTGTAATCCTAAAACTGTAATTTTAACTTTAATAATTCGATCATGTGGCTGAACTGCTGGTTTGAGTTGAGCGAATTAAAAAAAAAGTTTATATAACTACTGTAGTTTGGAAATCGCTCCATTCAAGAAAGTGCTAAATAGCTGCATGCGTGTAGAATTTGTTTGTACCTCAGCCTCCAGCCGTTGCTCACGAGCGTCTTCGTTCCGAGTTTGCTCCTCAACCTTACTGCTCGGAAAATGAACTGATTCGTTTCGCTCCGAAAGTCGACCTCGGATCAGAAGCTGTGCCCCATGGGAAAATTTCCTCAACCGGTAGATTTGAACCAGGTACTCTTATGGTATTTTACGTTTGATCGATTTTACTTTCAGTAAAAAAATGTGCTTCCCGTTGTTGGATTTTTTTGGTTAACGAACTCGTCCGAGTGACTTACAAAACCAACGAGTTGACCAAATTTGGAGCAAATCGGTCTTAAGAAATGCCGTTAAAGTAAAAACATATAAATATATAAAATATTTAATGAGCTTGTTCTGGGAGCCATGATCGGTGGTGACTGACCACTCCCGACTTTAGGTCTCTCCATAAGAGTCACTGCAATATCATCTGTTCTATGAAATTCGTAAAAGAAGAACTTAAGTGTAGAATATAGAGATATTTTCGAATTCGTTTGACCTTCAAAACCTTTCAATAATACGTACTGAAGTTATACAATGCAACACAAAATACTGTAGTATTAAATATTAAATGTCCATAGCTTAACCGAAAACATGTTATCAGAAACAGCTCCCCCCTTTTAGTTTTGTTAATCGGGGGTCCTGTATTTTGTTTAATGTTAGTTTTAAACTTAAGTACCGTACATTTGGTACAAGAAATCTTTTGCATTGTTCGTTCAATTTACTGTATCTATTAATTTTTATAGAGAACTCCAACATCGATTATAGTTTAAAAGTCTAGGTAAATTTTAAATGTATTTCTAATAAGAGAAACCCGATTTTTACAGTTATTAAAAAAAAAACTCGTAAAAGTGTTACATTTTTAATCTTGTTTTTAATTTAAAATGTACAAAAAAACCTGTTTTTATATAAAAATAACTAATTTTTTTATTAAAAATTAAAAAAAAAACTCAATTACAATATATAATGTGCCAAATATGCGAGGTCAGTCTATTTTAATTAGAACAAGGGTTGCACATTTGCGGCATCAGTCTGTAGATAGAAACTGGACGTCTCATATATGCGACGCTAGTCAATGCGTACTAAAAAATTTTACAATGGTGGTAGCGAACGTGTTAAAACAATTTCCAGATGCATTCAGATGACATAGCTAAGATAATTCAAAATGTAGTCAGAATTAAATCCAGGACTCATAGACATCGAAAAAGAGCGAAACCCCGATTGTGTGAATTTAAGGTTTTCCCCAATTTTGCTTTATGAGTTGAGAAAATTTCAAAATCAGCTCAATTTAGAAAAATTTGTGCTTTTTGAACTCATGGATTGATGCTCTACAACTTTTAGGGACTGGGTACTGATAAAATTTTATGTTGGAAAGTTACAGCACATTGAAAATGGGTAAAACACAGTTTTTGGCAAAGTTGGAAAAATTTGCTGTTTTTTGGATCCACATAAAAATCGAACTAATTTACCAATTTTGAACTTTGTTTTTTTAATCAACGCAAAATTTTGTCATCTTTAATTTACTACCGAACTATTTTTTACATAATAGGCACAGTTTTTTAGTTACAAGCGAAAAACTGGAAAAAGTTCGAAAATTTCGAGGTTTTTTGCCCCCAAAAGTTGTACCCCCCCTTTCAAGGTCGCAAAATTAGATTTGGTATACCCACACCATACCAAATGATCTAGAAAAAAAATCTTTTGCTGCAATTAATGTAAGCGTAAACCCCACTATATACTGGGCTATAATTCATTATAATCTATTAACTACCTATCCTTATAAGAATACCGCTTATTCCTTAAACAAACAATTTTTGTTTCATGGTTGGCAGTACTTACGGTCCAGTTAGCTGGAGTAGCTACAACCTTTAAACGGTCTGTCAGCTGTAGAGAATCAATTACTCGGATAATTTCACTGAAACAGAAAAAAGTAACTGATACGAAATAACCAAAGTTAAATTTAAAATAAAGGTCTAGGAAAAAGAAATACTGTTGCACTTGACAATACTGCGTTTTTAAGAAAAGTTTTATTTTGTAAGAGTTTTAGAATATGAATTTTGTAATAAGGGAAAACGAACTTTATAACCTAGAAGATAATTAACTTTACCTTAAATTTGAACTGACTAGCATTGTTATATGGGTTTTTTTCATCAACAAGTTCACAAACACCCATAAATTCACTCAAATTCAAATCATGAATCTCAAGCTTTGGAGGTAGGTATGCTATCCCATTAGTTAACAAGGTTTCCTTTTTGATCTTAAAATATGCTACAAGGGAGATTTTAAATCTACAAATTTAGATTTAAGAGCAGAATTTTTCATGTGCTTGAAGAAATATTTATATTTAATCATTATAAAGGTGATAAATAGACTAAAAGAGAGACTAATTAAGACCAATGACGGCGCCTAACAAAACTTTACAAATTCAAATTGGTTAAAATATGTTTTACTTTTAATTTAAGTCCAAGTGTTCATTTTATAACATACTTCAAATCGCATATTTTTAGCAAATTTTCACAGGAAAGATTAGCTATTCCACCAATCATGGTTCCTAGAATTAAAAATTGTATATTATTTGTAGCCTATATATGGGTTCGTACTCTAACGGCCGCATTTTAAGTCCGATTTGTTTCAAATTTGGTACACACGTAAATTGTCTAAGTCGCTCGGACGAGTTCGCTAGCCAAAAAAAATCCAACAACTGGAAACACGTTTTTTTTAACCAAAAGTGAAATTTTGTTTTTGTTTTATCTAAAGAAATAATACAGGAGTTTATTCTGCACATATTGTTTTATACACAACTTTATAGCCCGTCTGGTCTCCCCCAAAATCAATCAAATGTAAAATACCATAAATTACCGGGTTCAAATCAACGTGGAGGACTTAACCGTGATGCAGCTTCTGATCTGAGGCCGACGCCAGAGTTTGTACGCTGCGAGCGAAGCGAACTCGCAAAGCTATTTTTTTTTCGCTGTGAGTGGAACGAAGCAGCTCGTGAGTCGAAGTGGAGGCTTAGGTGTAAACAAATTCTATTAATATATTTCGTACACGTAGGCAGCTATTCAGCTTCTTCTACAGTAGACCAATTTCCCAAATAGTTGGTTGAAACCCAAAAATCATATTACTATTAAAAAGATTTTAATTCGCTCATCTCATGTCAGTGGTATAGCTGCTTGGTCTAATTATTTATTTATACAGTTCTTTTAAACAGATGACCCACATACACATTAAAACCTTTTCAGACACAAGTGTTTGTTTGTAAAGACACAAATTTCAAACTTGTAAGTTTTTATAAACACATTTTTAAATTATTTTTCAAATATCATTTTTTTAATACTTACCCTTTTTAGTGAATTTAGTTGTTAGTCTGGGTGTATCATTCTTTGTTAAGGGGCTGCTGTAGTGGCGGCCATCTTGGATTTTTATCCCATTAGAACAATGTTAAATTTCAAACCATTTATTTCGTTTACTTTTTATCATATAATTGTTTGCAAGGTCTCATTTTAAGCACAGGCACAATACCCATCCGTCTAGCAATTTACATTTTTTTTTTAATGCTTTTGATTTGTTATGTAATTGACATTTTGTAAGTACAAAGTTTGAATATTTTTCCTAACACAATAAAAAATTAATAATGAAAAATAATTTGTAAGCTGGATCTGAAATTTTATAAAGAATATTCAGTTTTTTTTTCAACACTCAATTACAAAAAAATAGACTTATAAAATGGTTTGACATGAGGCAATGTCAAAGCGTTCAGCTGCAAGAAATTGCACTGTTTAGATAGGGATACAGTGGTTTAAGAAATCTTCAATGCTATAGCCCTATCTAAACAGTGCAATTTCTTGCAGCTGAGCGCTTTGACATTGCCTCATTTCAAAACATTTTATAAATCCATCTTTTGTAATCGAGTGCTGAAAAAAAAACAACTGAATATTCTTTATAAAATTGCGGATCCGGCTTGCATTTCACTTTTAATTATACATTTTTTATTGTGTAAAGAAAAAAGTTCAAACTTGGCACTTCAAAAATGTCAATTACGTGACAAATAAAAAATATAAAAAAATGTAAAATGCAAAACGAATGCGTATTGTGACTGTGCTTAAAATGAGACATTGCAAACAATTTTATGATGAAAAATAAACGAAATAAATGGTTTGAAATTTAACATTGCTCTTATGGCATACAAATCCAAGATGGCCGCCACTACAGCAGACCCTTAAGTTCAATGTCTATGTCTCTCTAGGTAACACAATCTAGCTCGTACATATCTCTACTGCATTTAAAATATAAACTTATTGAATTTAAGGTGCATATTTCTTTTTGGTATCCAGGTCAAAATAGTACAATAAAGGTTTACTTACTGCATTATGTGTCCGTCACGTGATTTCCTTTTCCCCCTTTTTAGAGTTGCCCTTGGACCACCGTACGGGATGCATCCCACGCTTAAAATAAATATTTATGTTCCCAGTGTTTGTGTGTTTTATTAAATGTTTGAGGAGCTCATAACAGTGATAACGTTTCTGATGATGGAGTAAATCTCCGAAACGCGTCATTAAAAGGGGACAAAAGGAATTCACGCGACGGACACATACAGTAAGTAAGTAATCCTTTATTATTGAATTTCGTTACATGTTGAAAATACTATATTTGTGAAATTAGAATGATTGATAGTACAGTACTGTATTACTAATCCATATTTGACAAGTGTTTGTAAAACAGTTTTATATTCACAACTTTAGGTTATTTTTTGGTTGGCAATCGGCATTAGGAGTGTTGAAATAGGTCATTATCTCATAACTAATCATTCACTGTCATGTTGACGACATGTCAAATTTACTATAGTGGGCGTGACCACTTCACTGTGCATTTTTTATTGTTTTAAACTGAAGATAGTTGAAATTTAAAAATGTTGTTTTGGTAGATGGTTTTGTTGTTTTATAAATTGGGATATTAAATTGGTTGTGATATAATTTTATTCACTTGTACCTGTTCTTTTAAATTTAATTCATTATTATTATTGAATTTCCAAAGGAGAGATGAGCTATTGTAGTGACTCTTATGGTGAGAGTAGTTAATGTGCACCAATCATAGTCCCCAGAACACGTTTTGGGCTATCTTAAAAATTATATATATATATAAATTGGTTTGCACTCTAACGGCCGCAATTTTACGTCCGAATTGGTTCAAATTTGGTACACAGGTTGGTTTTCTAACTCGCTCGGACGAGTTCGTTAAGAAAAAAAATCCAACAATCGGAAGCACGTTTTTTACAGGAAGTAACAATATTTTGAAACTTTTCGTATTAGAATGAAACTTTTTGGGGTTTTATATAAAAAATAAATATAGGAGATTATTCTGCAGCACATTTTGTTTTTTAAATGACCAGAATTTGTTTACACATTTTGTTTTTTGAACTGGTTTCCCAAAATCGATCAGAACGAAAAATAACACAAAATCGAGTCTGTCCACTGCGAACGAAGCGAAGTAGACCATATCCGTGGCCGCAAGGTCGAGGTGCAAACTCGTAAAGGGAGTTTTTCCACTGCGAGAGGAACGAAGCCGCGCGTGAGCCGGGGCTTGAGGCTGAGGTGCAAACAAATTCGAATAATATATTTCGTACACGCAGGCAGTTATTAGCCCTTCGTGAGCAGACCAATTTTCCAAATAATTGGTTGAGATCTTAAAATACCAGGTGTCTTAAAAGAGCCAACCCTTTAACTTTTGTGTTTGTTAAAACAAACGAATATCCTTTGGGGAACGATACTAACGTAGCCCAAAGTATCTTTTGAAGCAATCGGAAATTTTGAGTGTCCCATAAAAATGGGGGATTTTGGGGGCAACTCAAAATTTTTAAATGGGAAGTATGGTCATGTGATACCTTATTTTTAAGGTCTATTTAAGACTAGGAAAATGACATAAAGAAAATAAAAATCGGACCATCCAAAACAAAATGGCGGCCCTAAACGCGTTGAAATAAAGTTGCTAATATCTCGAAAAGGAAGAGTTTTTAGAAAAAATTTCAAGAGACAAAAAATGCTTATTTCAAAGTGCTTGACTTAATATATTGCTTCCAAATCGATTTCGTAAATTTTAAGTTGACACCTACATCTTAAAAAATTTTGTAAAATAAAAAACTCTTCCTTTTCGAGATATTAGCCATTTTATGTCGATTTATTTCAACACGTTTAGGGCCGCCATTTTGTTTTGTGTGGTCTGATTTTTATTTTCTTTATGTCATTTTCCTAGTCTTAAATATATTTTCAAAATGAGGTATCACATGACCATACTTCTCATTTAAAATTTTTGAGTAAGACACCTGGTATATTAACTTAATTTAGGAAACTATTTCAACTCACCTCAGCGGTTCAGCTGCTGGATCGAATGATTTTCTATTATTAAACTAGTGTAATAAACTTACTTGACATTCCTCCCAGTGGAAGCAGGGTACATCATAGACAGCCGCAGTTTCTTGTCAGGACTGATGATGTACAAAGCTCGGACAGTTTGTGTTGCATCCTCGTCTTTATTAACCTCATCAAACATTTCCAACTGGAGAGCCAGTTCACGAGTCTCGTCAGAGATTATAGGGTACGGGAAATCCCCGTCCAAACAGTAAGAGTTGATGTCCTGATCAATATATGATTTAATATTAATGTTAGCTATCACATTTATTTTTTACAATCTTAATCTTAAAACTGATATCTTTAAAATAGTAAAAAATAAATATTTTTTAATTGAATCACTTCAATCTAATCGTTTAATTGCTTCCCACTTTTTATCTATATATATAAAAGCCAAAACCCACTGACTCACTGACTCACTGACTCACTCATCACGATTTCTCAAAAACTACCCAACGGATTGGAATGAAATTTGGTATGTAGCTTCCTCTAGGGCCATAGGTGCTCACTAAGAAAGGGTTTGAAAAAATTAGAAATTTTAGG
>JAGFPH010001983.1:25812-37483 GCA_018207615.1 Philaenus spumarius
TGGCACCTAATCTAATTACAATAGACCCATACATATTTTGTATAATTTATCAAAATACAAAAATAGTAGGCCTACAGGTAATATGATGATGATAAGATTTTTACATGCTTTTCTTCAACTCACTAACGTTCAACCGGTGGGTGGACCGGTGCACGGTCGCCTCGGCTCTTTCCGGATCGCCTCGGGCTGCTCCGTATAGCATATCGCGCTACGACTGCGTCCTCGAATACGTATATTAACCAAAAAATTAACCCTCAGATAGGGGGGGGGGGGTGGGTCTGAGGACCAACAATTTTCGGGTAAATCCAATTTATGACCATAACTAAAAAGTAAAAAAATAAAATTAGTGAAAACGTTTTTTTTAAACATGCTTTCCTATCCATGAATAACATAAATAAACTCGAACTAAAAAATAAAAAATATCCCACAGATAAAATTAATTCTTCCTCAGCGAATCTGATATTGTAATGAGACTTGAATGATAGCTTACAATCTTTTTACTTTTCACAAAATAAACACACCCAAAAAGCTTGGGGCATACGCTTGCGAAGTTCCGAAATATCACGCTCCATGCTTTTGGGGCGTGTTTTTATTTTGTAAAAAGTAAAAAGATTGCAAACTATCAAGTATCATTACAATATCAGATTCGCTGAGGAAAAATTAATTTTATCTGTGGGTTATTTTTTATTTTTTAGTTCGAGTCTATTTATGTTATTCGTGGATAGGAAAGCATGTTAAATTTTTTTTTCATTTATTTTATTGATACTATGAATACGGCCAGGTGAGATCTTTTTACCACAGGTTTTTTTTACCATAAACATTTAGAAAAGAAGTATATTAAGTTCCCCTCTCCGGAAGTCGGTTTTGAGTGGGGTTTGGGATTGAAAGGGTGCAAAAATGGGTGAACTTTTTTAACAAACTTTAGATGGGAAAGTTCAATAAGAAATTACATTTTTTAAGACCCCATATGACCTTTTAAGTGCTTCACATTCCGTGTTGTGGATAAAAGGGGAAAAAGCAAAAACAAAATTAAAGTCATGATGAAACTTAAAATTTGGTACAAAGGTTCTTTGTAGCATAAGAATGAAGTAATAAAATATTCACGCCTTCCTGGCCTCCTCAAAGTTGTGTTAGGGGTGGAGGGTTAAATAATAATAATAATATTTATTTCTTCACAATCAACATACAAAATAATAGTAATTTAGAATAGCCTACAATAAAAATAACACATACACTTGATATCACAAATTGAACAAAACAAAGATTTTCTTTACATTCAAATTCATGCTATCATGTGAAGAATAGGTAATCCACATTACCGTGCGTGAGGCACATTACATTAGGCACATGTGCGTGAGTAGGATTTACCATCATTATTTTTAAATCTAGAAATTAAAGGGAAAAGAAAGAAAGGTATCAGCTACAGCGCCAACTAACTTAACAAACTGGATAAAGAACATAAATTCACACTTATACACACACCCCCCCACACACATGCATGACATACTATATGCTCCCCTCAAAACTAATTCAACTATCTGACCCGTGCAAATATTTCGCAAGTTAGGAGTAGGCCTAGTTGCCTGATTTAATAGAGTGATTTAATTAAGTAAATTTCGTTTAATTCGAACGATTTAGTCCTATATAAAAAGTAAGAAACACTTCTAAAAAGACAATTTCCATCACCAATTGTACGTTTCATCTCCATAACATTTGAATTATAAACAGAAAAACATAATTAAGCAACAGCAGAATTAAACATAACCTACTTCAATTAAGTAAATCACAACATAAACAAACCATGTTATGAACAAAACATGTCGTTTGGGTGTATTAATTAGTATGCAATCCTTATTTTACATGTACTAAAACTAAAAACAATCAATTACATGTAGCCTACTTACGAATTTCCTAGCCAGTCGTAAAACTTGATGGGACCCTGGGTCGTCTCAGCCGAGAAGTTGGGTACGGTTGCTCCTAAGCGCATTCTGATGAAACCTTAACTGAACAAAAACTAACGTAGATACGCATCGGTGTAGACTGAAGGACTGTTGGTAATTTATGTACTACGTATTTTTACAGTACAAAGTACGGAGATCACTTGACATTTGATAACATCTTATCAGTTAATGACTCAAATGAATATTAGGTGTATGTAATTTATTTTTAGTAAATGATAAGTTAGTGTCTTATCTTTGTGATGTACCAAACAGTATACAAAACTAGTGTACACGCTTGGTCGCTTCGCGCCTCAACAACACTTCTTCCTTCGGCCTCAAACACTGCTTCGCTTCACTTTTATAAAAATACGAGATACAAAAAGAATTTAAAAGCCGTATTTGTTAACATCACCCTGAAAACTTTACTGTGCTAAGATTTTTTTAACAAAACAGCTAACTTAAGTCTATTCGGAAATGTTTTACGATACTATTAAAGTATTTGAAGTGAAATTTCTCTAGGAGCAAATTAGCCCGGTTAAGACGAAAAGTGAAACGCTCTCTCTTCTGTAACTTCAATTGGTAGTTGAAAGGAAAGAGTAGGAGAATCATTTCTACTATCTCTGTCAAATGCGTCATACAAACTCCACACGCATGCCAGAGAAACATAAATGTAATAAACGGTACCAGATAACTGCCACATACTTTCTCCCAGTTGAAACTTTATACCTTCCCAAGAGTAGCATAGCAGGTGATTATTTAGAATTGCAAAAGTATGAAAATGTTACCATGGAAAATATTAGATACATGTAACACACATCCATATTATATAATTATTATTTAAACTATTCGATCGATTTCGAACAAATTTGCACCAAACATGTCAATTAGGCCTGTATAGATGCACGAAAATTTGTAAAAACAACCCCCTTTTTGACCAAAGACCTCCAAAAATCAGTTATTATTATTATCTAAACGAGAATTTTTAGAAATATACGTTTATTGCATATGGTATGGTACATTAAGGGCTACAAATAAGCCAAGTTTTATCAAAATCGTTAAATCCGTTTTGAGAAATTTAGATTTTTCTCGTTTATTGGCCATTTTTAGGGGGTAAAACCACTTAAAAATAAAAAATTTGAAAAAATGAAGAAAAATAACGCCTGGAGATATTCCAGAAGAACTACTCCTACAAACCAAATTTCATCAAAATGGACCGTTGGTATGGTCTCCAGCTCTGTACACACCCTAAGAGGCACACACGCGCGCACAGACACACAGACACAAGGACAGACATCACCAAAAAAACACTTTTTTGGGTTCGGGGAGCACCAAAACAAATAATTCCACTAAAAATATTTTTGGGTTCAGGGAGCACCAAAAACAGATAATTCCACTAAAAATTTAAATTCGAAAATTTGGACGAAAACAATATTTTCTCCATATACTACGTATAGGGTGGAGAAAGAAAAAATACAGTTTTTTGTTTCGTTTTTGTTAATACAACTCATTTTGACTAAAGCTTGTTCAATCTTCATAAACGTTACTTCGTTATTTAGGTCGGTACATTAAACTAGTAATTTCTTCAAATTAATTCACCAAGTTTGGTTCTAAAATAGAATTTATGTCACACAATTAAAGGTTATCTTTAAAAAAATAGAAGTTGAGATAGTTTCTTTAGTGTGCACTGATAAACAATAGTTCAACTCGTACAAAATTTTCGATAAAAATCTTTGTTAAAGAAAAGTTGTTTGTAAAGAGCATGTGATCTGAGATAAAGATTTAATCTATTAATTAAACGTTTTAGTTTTGTCGTAATATTAATCGCTCTTGCTGATAAACACCGCCTGAAAGAAAATATGCTCAACATGAAATACGTAATCCGGAGTATTTAGCATATTACAAGCGTTCTATAAATAACAGTCTAATAAAAATGTTTATTTGATCATGATTTTTTTTTCTGAACTTAAAGCAAGCTTTCTCTGTTTTCAGTTGATGAAATAACGGCTGTATTCATGGGCGCCAATGTGATTATGGGAGTAACTTACTTACCCCCTTGCAAAAGAGTGCTCCAGGAAGTTTTAAAATTTGGGAAGCCAATTTGGCAGTTTTTTGCCTAAAAAGTTCCAGTTCTGATTCTGTTGAAAAATTCACTCATACTATTAGAATAGTAGGAGACTTACTAATACTACTCTATAAAATAAATGGTTACACCTAAAAAGCACAGACTATCTCCAAAATTTAATGGTTTTACCTTCCAAAATACTAAATACTGTTATAGATATGAAGGATTTTTGTAGCCTTTTGTGAGAAAAATCAACTAGGTTATCAAACTCAAAATGCTCAAACTTAATTCTGAAATAAAATTTTAAATTTCGTTCCATTTATCGTGATAAGATTTGAATAAAATGTAACTTTAGAATCAATTCGATGACCGGAAATTCTTTAGTTTCTCCCCACAAAATAGTTATGAGCTATTTGTAACAAAAGTTAATATCGGAACTGATTTTTACACACGAAAATCACCAAAACAATATAATCAACTGAACAAGACGAACTCACACTATACCAAGATGGATGAATTGAATTTGGTAGAAAACTGTTTGAGAGGGAGGTTCACCCTCTCATTCATGTCGTCTATAAGTTAAAATCATGGTTATGCTTGAACTCTTGTAAAAAATCAAAACAAGTATATAGTATATGTAAAATAAAAGGCCACGAATCTTCCAAAAATATTCTAGTGCTTCATCACTTCTATACTATCTTTTAAATAATTGTCTTAAAACAAAAACACCTGACTATAATTGATAATATACTACATTTTCCTCTTTCCGTGAGATCTAAGGGGGATGAATTTTAATTTGGCAGAAACCATTTGAGGGGGAGTGACACCCTTTCATCCTTCTCTTCTAAAAGTTAAAAAAACCTACTTTTAAAATAAATTGTCGAAGTGATTTACAATTTTTGTTTACAGTTCAGTTTTGTTTTAGTTTAACAAAACACCTTTTAAGATTAAAGACAAAGAAAACCACGAAAATATAAATTAAATAATTAATTATTAATCCTTACATTATTTCTCAAAGGTGTTTTTATTTTGTGGTAATGTCATATCTACCTTAATTATTCATCAAAATTAATAATCCAAATATAATTTTAAAGTTTATGTTCGCCGCCATTGACGAAAAATAGACAAATAGCTTAAAATTAATGGTTTCGTTACAAAAATGGATTAAAAAAACTTTCATATGGTTCCTAATTTATTAACAATCTGTTTAACTAACATGACAGCTGTTAGTTTGGTGGTTTACATTCTATATGCAAGTGTAATCTATCTTGCAAATCTATGAAATTAAATAACGTAAAACGTTATAAACTGTTTATTTATTTCACAAACTGACGTAAATAAACAAACGTAACTAACTGAATTAAATTAGCGTATTAAAATCAGGTAAATACTCCTAATAATAATTTAGTAATAATTTATTATGGAATTTATTTACATGATTTTTCTCATAATTTGGTTCTGGAGTAATTTTTTATATTATGAACAACTACCACGAAAACTTTTTGTTTTTAGCCAACACTCAGGTCATTTTTAAATCACGAAAATAATAAAACAAAAGTTATGTTTGTCATTAAAAAGGAAAATTTTTTGTTGCTGGAAATTGTTTTGAAAAGTTATCGGTTTTTGAGATATTTTAAATAAAACAAAAAATAAAAAATAAAAAATTGTGTTACATACACAAATTTTAAACGGCCGCTATTTTGAAAATATATGAAAAAACCTTTTGGATTTTTGGACATGGGTCATTGGTGGACAAAAGATATACCAAACATGTATCCAAAATTTGCGTCCAATATAGCCCTAGCTTATTTATTACATTCAAAAATATTAAGTATTTTGTAAAAAAAAGAACAAAATAGGGGAAACTGCAGCATTTCCGAACCAATGTTTTTATATGTATTTTTAATTTTTTTCACTAGTAGAACACGTCCTGAAAGTTTATCCGTTTCTTCCTGAATCATTATGTATATGAAATAAAACTGTAAACATTTTTTAAATATTCTAGTTTTAAACCACTTCTACTTCTACTGACTCTTAAATAAATTGTCTTAAAAGAAAAACTCCTGGCTATAGTTATTGCTCCCGAGCACGGGCGCCCTTGGTTGTATCCAGAGTTATATATATTAATAGACCAAGTCCATCGGATAAAAGATATAATTGAAAAAGCATTAGAAGAAAAATTAATTTGTCCTGCCATCTTCTTAGACGTGGCACATGCCTTCGATAAAGTTTGGCATGAGGGCCTTATCCATAAATTAAACAAAGTACTACCAAAACAATATGTGGATCTGTTAACGTCATACATATCTGGCAGATTATTTAGAGTTAAACAGGAAGATGAATATTCGGAACTAAGCGAGATGAATGCTGGTGTACCTCAGGGTAGCGTATTGGGCCCTATATTGTACTTGCTCTATACAAGTGATCTACCAAAAATAGAAAATCTGACTGTAGCCACATTTGCAGATGATACTGCCTTATTGGCAGTTGGCAAAAGTTTAGGAGAAGCTAAAAACAGAATTCAAAAAGCAAGCGATAGCATCTATCAATGGACTAAGAAGTGGAAAATTAAGATAAATGAGAGGAAATCTGCTCACATTAATTTCACAAATAGAAATATAAAGAATCATTGTATAGTAAAACTGAATGGAGTTGAAAATACAGCAAGGTATGACATTGGATACCAAGTTAAATTGGAATGAACACGTTAAAAAGAAAATAACTGAACTAAAACTCAAATAAGTCAGCTGTATTGGCTTTTGGGACGTAAGTCTAAATTGTCAATACAAAATAAAATATTAATTTATAATCAGATTTTGAAACCTGTTTTGGTTAACGGCATACAACTCTGGGGTTGTGCCAAAAAATACCACATTAAAAAGATCCAAACTTTTCAAAATAGAGTATTACGGAACATGGTCAACGCTCCATGGTACATTCGAAATATCGATTTACATAGGGGTCTTGGAATTCCAGATGTTTTTACTGAAATAAAAAGGTTTGCTGCGAAGCACGAATCTCGTTTGAAACATCATGTAAATGAGGAGGCAGTATAACTTCTTGACAACTGCGATTTAATCAGAAGACTGAAGAGAACAAAACCTTTTGAGTTGGTCTAAGTGTTTGGTTGTTGCTGAACATTGTGTGATATAATAACTTTAGGTCACTGGTGGGTGACTTATTGGATGTAAGATACAATTTAGAGGCAAATTGGTGGTTAGTCTGTAAGACTAGTTTTAATGTATAATTTGAAATGAAATAAATATATCTAAAAAAAAAAAATACATATTAATGTTATCGAAGTACTGGCCCACAATATCTAAATAAAATATTCGATTTGACATATTCAAAATTAATACGCCACAATAATATAATTTTCACTTTGCCAATTTCCTAAAAGCTGAAAAATCATTAGATACCGAGATCTGAAGTTATAAATTCACAAAGTGAAATTAATTTTTTAAAGAAAATATAATTTGTTTATTACTGGGACCATTTTTAAGTTGTCCTTTTTGATTTTAAAAGAAAATTCATTTATAGGAAATTTTGTACACCATAGATAATTTAAATAAAACCGTAATTTATCGTATAAACTATGAAATGTGTGCGAAGAAATATATAGACCAAAGCAAAAGAAGCACGAAGACACGAACTAAAAAACATTTTTCTCATTTAGAGTATAATAGGCCAGATCTGTCATGGCTAAGGGTTGTCTAGATGAAAACCATGATTTTAAAATAGAAAACTCTGTATTGTTGAACAATGTAAAAATACTAAGCACAATAGATGCTTACAAAACTTTTATGTGAACAAGTATCGAAAAAAAGTTGTAAATAATTGACCGAGCGTAAGCGAGGTCTCCGTTTTAACTCGACCGTTCGGCATTTCGTCAGTGTGCCTGTATGTCTGTATGTCTGTGTGTCTGTCTCACGATTACTGCCAAACGCCTTGACCGATTTTGATGATTTTTTGCATGAATGTTCCTTATTCCTAGGCCAAGCCATGTATATATACGAGTTTTTTCCATTTTTCATTTTTAACCTCTTAAATTAAATAAAAATGGCGGCCGGACCATTTCTCTCAATGTAAGCTTTTTTCCAAAGCCAGTTTGTGACTTAACCGTAAGTCGACTTTAAAAACTAATAACATTTTGCTAATAGTAAATTAAATTTTAAACAAAATTGTATTCTTGATTTTTTTCCGTATCTCTAATTGTAAGCTCACAAAATGGCCGTAAACTTCGAATTTGTTAAAAATCGTCCAAGTTTTTGTATTTCAACCATGTTTTTATACGTTTATTCTAAACCAATTCAAAAGTGTTCCATAGCTTTTTTGTAGATAAAGGTTTAAAGAATTCATATATGCAAGTAAAAAAAAATATTGAAGTAAAATTAAGAAAATTATTAGCTCAAGAAACAACCACGTTCAGTAACGAAAGGAAAATGTTTAAATTTAGGCCTACATAAAAAGTAGTAAAAATGATTGTAATTTTTTTCATAAATGTAAAAAAGTTTCGTAATTTAGTTCTAAATAGAATTGTATAAAAATATTTATCAATTTCAAAATTCTTATTTTGAAAACACCAGTTTTTATGTTGCTACTACAAGACTGCTAACAAAACTAGGCCTGTTTTGAATAGTAATTTAGGAATATATCATTTGCCCAAAAATTATATATTATTATAAGAAAGTGTAGAGGATAAATAAAAGAATTGAACTGTATACCTGTAAATTATCATTGTCAATTTCATAAAAGTATTTGACTTAGCTTTACTTGAATTACAAAATGAGATGAAACAAATGAAACCTCGCGGCGATAAAGGACATACAAAAAATTTCCGTAGGACAGCGTGGGAAGTGTTGGTACATGGTTGAGATCACTATCACGACGTTTTAACATCGTTTGTTTTCATTATTTCTAATATTGGAATATGATATGGAACTTAAGTTAACTTATAAGTCAAGTTTGAGTTATTTAAGTATGTAAATATTTAATTGTATGTTGTCCCTCTATAACGCTATATTTTTAGCTATCTTAAGCATTATTAACCTAAATAAAACACAATGCCTCTAAAAGAAAATCTTTAGCAGTTAAAGCTCAAGAAAAGAAATAATAACGAGAACTAGAAATCCCGGAATCGTGGGAATTGTAAATAATGTTTCACTGGCTAAACATTGTGCTTACTTCCTTACTGGCACACTATTTTTAACCTAAGCTCAAAACCACATTTGTTATTTCAACGAGCGAGGTCTACTTTTCACAGAACTACTAGTAGTTTATTGTTTAAGATTCAATTTGTTGTAGTTAATTTTAGGCTAGTTATAACAACGCCTTACTAAGGTACATAGTTTTAACCCACGCTCCTTTTAGTTTTGTATACATATGGGTCGTAAAATACTATTAACAGGCTAGTGCTGATTTTCACCCTTGCTGGCATGGCTAGCCCCTTGCCTGTAAGAGCTAAAGACACAATTTTTCTGTTAATAGTGCGATCCATGCTGATGTAATCGTCCACGGCTTGGTGGACGCTTGCTAGCAAATTCAACAGGAAGATACTGGAGAGACTGAGGCAACGACTCTTCCCAGACTCACACGACAGCCATGTGCCAGCTGACATCCCTACCCTAGATGTTTTTGCTAAAAGATGCGCCTCTACATCTTGTTGTTTCAGGATGCAAGCGACTCTGGCTATGCACTGTTAGAGTTAGGGATCATATAATAATCATATGTAATAAAGAGTACTTTAATATTTACTAGTCCCAAACGAAAACACAGAATATAGAGCAAGGTTGGGTAGGACTGTCAAATATTGTGTAAGTTGTTGACAGAAGTGAGGCACACTTAAGAAACTTAGTGGTGTTAACCCAGTATGCTGTAAAAGGGTCCTACCATAGATCATGAATAATAAAATAGACCATGCATGCATACGGCAGCTGTGTGGTGAGAAAAAGGTTGTCGGGAAAATATTGCATTATCGCGCCGCGAGGTAGCGCTAGGGAGAAATCGTTCAAGTCATTGGTGCTACGCACCGCTTCCGTCGTTTCCCCCATAGATCGCGCCACTATCGTCGAATTTCCAGTGGATTGAAATAGTGCATTGGATCGGAGTTCTATTAGGTTATACAAATACAATGGTCCTACTGACCTAGATAGGAGACCAGTGGTTTAGGGGAGATATACGGTGACGGCCGGAGGCTTTATTGGTAGGAGTACACATTTTTTGAAATTCGACGAGAGGGTACCACGGGGGCTACAGTTATAGCATACTTGGGAAGCACTTTTAGAAAGGGTAAGCAAACAGACTGTCTGATAATCATACTTAAAGCGTTTGTGTTTTGGTAGTTATTAAAGTAGAAACCCATTCTAGTGAGATATTGCGTTACATAACACAACTATTTTGGGTGTTTCGTCTTGGGATATAATTGATAGAGATAAGGGTCTGACATGATTACAGAGTCAAAATTTTTTTACAGTAATTAAAGGATGAGTATATGGTGTTATAAAGTTTTGTTACTATACGATCTCATGTTATACACATAAACCTCATTGTAAAAGTAGTATAAGATAACCACTGAACCACCAGGGTATAAAATATAAAGACTGTAAAGTAGATGGCATTAGTTTGTTTTCTGACTTATAATACCTGAACCTTAGTAGTCCGATATTTTGAATGATAGTTACAATATGTGTAGCCTATACAGGCTAAAAAATGATACACCCCTACTTTTTACTTCTAAATTTAAGTTTTCTCTGTTATTGATGACTCATTTTTTTAAAGCGATACATCTTTAGATTTCACTTGAAATTTCCAACAAATTTGTATTCTTGAAATTTTGTTGTAAAACTTATAGTTTTCGAGATATTTACATTCGAAAACTTTTAACAGCCACCATTTTGAAACGGTTAATTGCAAGAGAACAAATTTTTAATGGTTAATGTGTCGTACATGCATACAAATTTTCAGCATTGTATCTTAAACCGTTTCTGAGATATTGCTACTTTTGTGAAAATCACATACGGACGGACAGACAGAAAACGGGGCGAGATAGGCCACATGTTTAAATAACAATTTTTGTTTATTTTGGCCTGCTGAATAACCTGGAAAAGTTTCGTACAGCCGAAGTTGAACACCCTGTATATTACTAAAACTTAACCATATTTTGTTAAAAATTTAAGTACACAGTAGTGGCAATCAATCCTTGGCCATTCTTGAAAGTGTAGTTTGTACCACTAAACTATTTTATACGTTCTTCCTCTTGATGTTCCGAGCAAATGCGGTATTTAAAATGTATATACGTCAGTCAGTTTCTTGGGTTGGAAATCTTTTTATCCTATAAATATTATTTATGAAGTAAATAATAAAATGACGTAAAAAATAAAAGACAACAACAAATGATTTTGTAACGTTATTTATTGCTATAAAAATATCATTTATAAATTCACAAGTGATGAGATACTCTATCCATATAAATTTTCAAAAAACAAAACATAATTTTTACTTTTCAGTACGGCTTATAAAACATAAAAACATATAAGAAGTTCTTTCTGATGTTAATAGTCAGTGGTAGTACGCACGTAGACTTTTCCAGAAGGCATGGACACACGTTCAACTCCTTTCGGAAACAATTTTGGAATATCTTCTTCAGCGACTGTAGGCAGGATCATGACTT
>JAGFPH010001983.1:37493-52770 GCA_018207615.1 Philaenus spumarius
GCATCGTCGGTCTAACGCGCAAAGCAACGATGCAATTTTGTTTTGAAAACCTACTTCAAGCGAAGATTCAGAAATAACAAACAAGGTTAATATATATGAATTACCAGTTTTTATTGTAAAATTACCATATTTAAAACAGATCAGATTACCAGATTTTTATTGCAGGTGGAGCATATTTTTGTATCTGCATCTTCTATAGGAAATTTAAATTTGATTGAAATCGGTCTGGCAGTTTCATAGTTACAGGGGAACAAACATGAGGACCCTCTATTGGTTTTATCCCGGTTTTGATGTCATTATCATAAATAAATTAGGAAATGTCGAGTTTGTTTATAAGGGCACGTTTTGCACCTTTTTTAGGTTACAACCTATTCATACATATTCCTCAAGATCTATCGGGCTGATTTTGTTGCGATTTGTTATAAATGAAAGCAAATAATGTAATTTTAATCCAAAAATGATGACATGTCATTTTTATTTCATCGTTATATTTACAAGGGCGCTTTGGGTTTTGTTGTTGTTGTAGGTTAGAATCTTATTGATACCTATTTCAGGAGACTCTTTATGTCTTAGGACCTTTTCACTAACCCATTTTAGAAATTGTCAATCTCGGGAGGATTTTTTAATAGTTGCACAATATTATTCCTATAATAACAACAAAACACTTAACCTTAGCTGTTGGACGAAATCAGCTGTTAACGAATAAATCAAACAATACAACCTTACACATGCGCTAACTCTTCTGTTACTCTGTTTTTGATTAGCAAACTAAAAAGTTTAAATTTCTCCCCACCTTCCTTAAGATGGTTTAAGGCATTCCTTAGCAAAAGGCAACAGTGTGTTCTTGGGCCGAATAACTCCCGATCAGGCTGGTTAGAAGTACAAAGAGGAGTCTCGCAGGGATCTGTTTTGTGACCACTGCTTTTTCTCTATATATACATGACATTTCTTCAAATTTTAATAATTGCAGCTACCATCTCTATGCAGACGATATTCAGATGTATAAACACTGTGATGTTCCCAATATAGATGAATGCGTAAGCCTTATAAATAAAGATATTATTTCACTGACTGTTTGGTCAGCTCGTCATGGTCTCAAGATTAATGAAGGGAAAACGCAGTCAATTATAATCGGCTACCTACGTTTATTAAAGAATATTGATTTTCGATCTGTGCCTAATATTAATAACTTAATATTAACTTAGAATTTAAGGATGAAGTCAAGAATCTTGGTATTTTATTCAATAGAACGCTTACTTGGTCAAACCATGTGGACAATGTCTGCAACAAGGTCTTTTCCTCACTAAGACAGTTGGGACGCTACAAAATGCTGATTCCCACTAAGATGAAAGCTCTGCTTGTCGATTCACTCCTTTTTCCTATATTTGATTATGGTTGTGTTGTTTACAGTGACTTGAAGGCAGAGGTAGCATTAAGGCTCCAGCGGGCACAAAATGCATGTATCCGGTTTATTTTCCCCATAGATTTTGGTCAACATGTTACTCCTTTTTATAACCAATTGAAATGGCTCAAGCTTCGTTATCGAAGAAATCTTGCTTTGTTGATTGTATTACATAAGTTTTTAAAACTAATTCTCCGTCTTATTTTTCTAAATTTTTTAATTTTATGTCTGATATACATAGTGTTAATACACGTTCGGCTTCTAGAATTCTCCAAATTCCCCTCCACCGTACATCCATCTTCAATAAATCCTTGAAGTTGCAGATTGTGGAATTCAGTTATTGCCCGCGTAGGGGAGGGTTCAGGTCTATCACAGTTTGGATCAAATGTTAAGGGGCAGTTTTTGGCTAAGCAACGAGAAAGTGTGTGATTTCCTGGTAATACATTTTTTCTGTTTGATTTATTCCAATTAATTTTATGTAATATGAATATTTTCATGTTGTATACAATAATTTCTTTATTGCTGGTCTTTTACATTCATAAAGGCACTGAAGTTTGTGGTTATTTTTAGTTTTGTTATTTAAATTTAAAGTTTTTATTTGTACTTTGTTGATGACACTCAATTATTTCATAAAAAATTTGCATAGTATTTATAGATATGTATTGTATGTAAAGTATGTATAGTATCTATTGTGTGTATACACGTATATGGGTGTGTATGTATGAATGTAGGCATGTGTATGTATGTGTGTATTTCGCGGATATTTTATTTATGATTTACGTATTTTATTTGTAGCATTAGTCATGTTAGTTTATATTTTTCTTTATATTTGTCGTTATTCTAATTTTATTACAAATTTTGTAAGTATTTATGTATTTTGTTGATGGGTTCAGTAGAAGGGGCTTCATAGCCTCGACTGCGCCCAAATAAAGGCTATCAAACAAATAAACTCACGGACGTACAATCGCTTTTATAGTAGTTGATTATTGCTTCAAATAAATGTTATTAATTTTGAAAGAAACACTTACTTATATTTCATCTGCCTACTACTTCTTCACGTCACGAGGTTTAAATCTGCATGAGTCTGCCATCAGCGTCATCTTTATATATTAATTAGAACTAAAGTCATTGCAGGCATACTTTCTCACTATATATATATACTATTAATTTACTATAAGTTTTATGTAAACATCTATATACTTTCTAATTCGATTTAATAAACCTGGTAAGTACCCAATATTAAATAAATAAAGTTAAACAAAAACATAATTTAATTAATAATAATATTACCTTATACTTATAATATCTCGCAACAATATTATCAACATCACTTAAGCGTAAAACCCACACCAGAAAAAATGTCCGGAGTTTATAAAATCAATTGCCAGGAATAGGTCAGACAGGGAGAGCGTTACAAAGAAAATCTTCCCAACAATAAATCTAACATTACCAAGCATAATTATGCACGTCACCTTGCCGAAAATAACCTTGTCGACTTTCACGCTTCGGTAGAAGCCCTACACATTTGCACCAAAGGTAGACTAATGAATGCTAATGAAGAATACGAAATATATAAAGCATTCAAAAATAAACCGGACGACATCTTAAATTACCAAATTTCGTTTCACTTTCACCATTTATACGATACGGCTATCAAATATTTACAGAAGACAGAGATAACCATCGGTAGAACTCTTAATGCAATACCTGGAGTATTTCACCGACTACGCTAGGTCGCGCACCTAGAGCATTGACTTGCACGATATTGTGTTTATGAGTTAGTGTTGTGTGTATGTGTGTGTATGTCTTATCTTATCTTACTAAACGAACAATTCTTGTATATTTGTTTCTTATCTTATTAAACGAGCATTTCTTGTATATTTATAAATTTATTTCGGGAATCTCGCTAACGGCTCTTACGAGTTTGATGAAAATTTGTATACAGGGGTTTTTTGACGTCGGGAATCGAATGCGCTAGGTATTATGTCTGCAAAAATGCGCATAAAATTTAAACTCTAAACTTCTTTTTATACCACCTTTCAAGTCACTTAGAAGGCGAATAGATACAACTTCTTTTTATACCACTAAGTATTCGAATAGATACATTATAGATACAATCCAGATGTTAAAAGTACTGAGCGATGCTCGGACACACAGGTACAAACAAACCAAAGAATAGCGAGTGTTCCAACTGCGAGCGAAGCAGCCATTCGAGGCCGTAGGCCGAGGCGGGGTTGGGACGCGAAGCGTCCAGGGGCAGAGCCCCTAGTTTATTTTAATGGGCGATGATCTCTTCGGAGTGATTAGGACCTGAAGATGGAGTTTCACCTCCGAAACATGTCGTATTAAATGTTACGACAAGAAGTCACGAGACGGACCTTAATAAGGTAATATTATTAATAATTACAATAGTGACTTTGTACCACAAACATGCAATACAAAACAATTTAATTGATTTGAAATACTTACAGTCCAGTTTGCTGGTGTTGCTACAACCTTTAAACGGTCTGTCAGCTGTAACGAGTCAATGGTTCGGAGAATTTCACTAAACAAATAAAAAACCAAAGTTCTTAAATAATAAAAGCTTAAAAATGTACACTAAGACCAAGCCTAAATCATATATTATGACAGTGATAAATAATATAAGATTTACATTTTAAAGAAGTTTTTGTATTGACATCTAGCTCACTCTCTGTTTTGAATAGGTTAATTTTAAATTGACTGAACATTTGATGAATTGTATTTTAATCTTAGATTAGAGCAAGAGGAATAAGGTGTTTTTGTGTTGTAAGAGTGAAGTCAATTAAAAACAAAAGTATAGACAAATTTAAGATACAAAATTAAATGAACTGTTAAATAATTACGTGAACAGACTAATTAAATTAAGTAAATTTATTGAAATGCCTGAATATACAGGTTGTTAGTGAACTTTCTTTAAAAAATTTTACATATGTTCCTTGGGTCAAGGCAAACAAAAAACACCATATAAACATTTGTCTAAAATTCCTAGATTTCTGTCTGTCGGTCTGTGTGTGGTTTTTACAAATGGTTTTATAACTCAAGATTTATATAAGTTAGAAACTTGAAACTAGGTATAAATGTGTACATTAGTAATTAGAATAACTATTTAAGACTTTTTTGCTGTAACTAAAGCCGTTTCAAAATTGCTGTACCTAAATTACTCAAAAGCCGTACATTTTACCAAAAAATTTCTAAATACCTTTTTTCTAGCTTTTTTTATTCCCTATCGGATGGTGTAACTGTCAAAACAATCGGAAGAAGGATAATATCAAAGTTAAAGATAATGACAGAAAACGTACATACAATATTGTAGTATGTATTTACTGTGATGGTATACTGTAGGATGCCGGGTTGAACAAACCAATAGTTACACATAACGTAACTATTATATACTTCATCTGATTGTTTTGACAGTTACACCATCCGATAGGGAATAAAAAGGGCTACAAAAAAGGTGTTTTGACATTTTTTGTTAAAAAATACGGGTTTTTGAGTAATTTAGGTTTGAAATTTTTAAACGGCCGCCATTTTGAAATTCTTGAAGATCTTGAGTTATAAAACCATTTGTAAAAAAACACATACAGACCGACAGACAGAAATCTAGGGTTTTTAGATAAATGTTTATATGGTGTTTTTTTTTATTGTCTTGACCCAAGGAAAATATTTACAGTTTTTTTAAAGAGAGTTCACTAACACCTCGGTAGTTTATATTCTTTACAAATCTGCACACATGTTTTTTATTTTAATAAAACGGAAATGAAAACCATGGATAGTGAAAACAAAAAAATAGGTCACATTGTACTCAATTTCACTATATTTGTTACTTTTAAGAGGAAGTCTAAAACTTCATATATTTGTTTTGAACTTGAACTCATGCAGTGGGAGTAGTAGTCGGTATAAATGTTCAAGCATTGCACCAAATAAACTATTTACCATCCCTTGAATAAATAAAATAATTATTCAATCTGTCCATATGTAGTATATTATAAGCGGCTTTGTCCAGACTGACATAGAATCAAGATAGAACAAAAACTTAAGATAAACATACGAACATTTACAGGTATGTTCCTATAGGGTCATAGACGCACACTAAGAAAGGATTTTGCAAAATGTTGATTTTAAAGTGTACAAATTATGAAAATTCGGCTGTTCAGACCAAAAGTTTAGCAACACATGTTTGTTTACATTCATTATCATAGCAACCAACTTAGTAAACTTAGAATAAGTTTATTCTTATTAGTTTTTTTGGACTAGGCAGACAAGGAAACACAAACAAAAATCAACGAAAAATGTTTACTGTTTTAATTAAATTCAAACATCTGTTGTTACATATTATAACTAAAACAGCTAATTTGGATCAAATATTTAATATCGAACCAAACACGTTTATTGAAAGCATTGATATTTATTAACATAACAACCGACTTGGAAAATTCAGAATCAAGCAATTATTCTTCATAACTAACGGTTTATTTAGATTGGGTAAAAGCAAATACAAACATAAATCAACGAAAAGAGTTTCATTTATTACTTTCTCACTATGCTATATAGTGGTATATTCACATTATTGAATGTATTTGTTAGTAGTTGAGGAAAAACGTGTCTTGTTCGGTCAAAAGATAGATTTTTTGTTTTGTCTGTTTT
The DNA here is from genome assembly GCA_018207615.1 of Philaenus spumarius. NCBI lineage: Eukaryota > Metazoa > Arthropoda > Insecta > Hemiptera > Aphrophoridae > Philaenus > Philaenus spumarius. Next base: position 43,561 of record JAGFPH010001983.1, read on the forward strand.
TTTTACTTTCTCACTATACTATAGTATAGAGAAAGTATAGTGATCGCAAAAAAATCAATGTTGAGATTTTTTGGAAATATCCGTTTTGGGTCCCCCTGAGTCCAAAAAAGTGGTTTTTACAAAATTTCTGTCTGTATGAATGTATGTATGTCTGTATGTATACAAAGTTAGAGCGAAAACTATACAATCGATTTCTAACAAATTTGCACCAGACATGTCAAGTAGGCTTGTATAGATGCACGAAAAACGGGTTTGAAAAATTTTGAAAAACAATCCCTTTTTTAGCAAAAAACCACCCAAAAAATCAGTTATTATTTTTTATAAAGAAACGGCTCTAACGATTTTGATAAAATTTGGCTAATTTGAAGTCATAAATGTACTCTACCAGATTCAATTAACCGCATCTTTCTAAAAATTCTTGTTTAGCTAATAATAATAATAACTGATTTTTGGGGGGTTATGGCCATAAAGGGGGTTGTTTTAAAAAAAAATTTAAAACCTTTTTTCGTGCATCCATACAGGTCTAATTGACGTGTTTGGTGCAAATTTGTTCGAAATCGATCGAATAGTTTTCTCTCTAGATAATAATAATAATATTTATTAGTTAATCTCCACTTTAATAAATCACCTCTCCTACCCCACCTACAATTATGAAGTCACAGTGAATCTGTTTAATAATTGTATGTTTGTGAGAAAGTATGTGCCAGTTCCTGGTACCGTTTATTTTAAATAAAAAATGGTGTTACATGATATTGTTTTTTTTTTTTAGTTGGCAATATCAAAATTTGTTTGAAAAGTTGATTATTTTAGTTAATTCGAATTATTAAGGATGGTGAGTGTTTATTTCGACCTCTGTTTTACATTATGCTTAGGTTACCGATAGCCTACCACTCTACTTAGACCCAAGTGAATATGTTCTAATCGATCGTCAATTCCGTGAATATATCAGAGTATAAAATAATCTGTTTTCATTGGCTTTGCCATGAGTCCGGCGAGGGTTAGTAAGCGAAGCGAGCACTTTTGGAGCCCCTAGTAAACTTATTTATTCCCTTGCTTCTCTAACACTTGAATAAATGTTAATCGCATGATTTTTTATGTTTTCAACATTAGTGATTTACTTACTCGACATTCCTCCCAGTGGAAGCAGGGTACAGCATGGAGAGCCTCAACTTCTTGTCAGGACTGATGATGTACAAAGCTCGTACAGTTATGGCTGTGTCCTCGTTGTCCTTATTCTCTTCATCCAACATATCCAGCATGACAGCCAACTCACGGGTCTCATCGGAGATTATAGGATACGGGAAATCCCCTTGGATATCCAAACAGTAAGACTTGATGTCCTGTTAAAAAAAATATTAGTAGCTGGTTAAAACATCTTAAGGCTCAACAGACCCAGCCACCACCTTGAATTTCAACTTCCATAAGATCAATATCAACCAGTCATATTAGGGTTTCACCTTGGAATGAGAGATAATAAGCTGTAAACTCGTATAAACCTTTATTTTGTCATTCTAAAAGTTGTCTAAAAATTCTCATAAAATCTCGTGTACGCGTCTTAAGATATTCAAGGTCAAAGGTCTCAAAAATCAGTATTTCACAAATATCTCGCTTCCTATAGTTTAAATGCTATTTTCATCAATTATAAAAATTGTAGAGAATAAAATTCTCTACAAATTTTGTTTGTAACATTATTTTATATGGTTAACCGTTGATGAGATAGAGCGCGGAGAGCGCGCAGGGCTTACCCATCCATAGTATAATGCAAGGTCAATCGTGAGTAAATAAAACATAGTATAAAGCTAATAAATCTTAAAAGATCCACAATTATGAATAATTTGCATTGTTTATTAATTAATACATAATATTTATTAATATTTTTCATTTATCGAATATACAGGCTGTACAATAAGTCCCGCACTGGTTTAATATTTCGTATATAAAGAAAATTTGAAGGTAGATGTGATTGAGGAACCTACTCTATGTAAAAATACTATTTTATTATGATTTTTTTTAAATTATCCGCCATCTTGGATCCTCTATTTTGAATGTAACTTTGTTTTTTTTAAATGGGAAGGGGGGGTCTTTCAAGAGAAACCCAACGGAGAAATTTGCACATCCATATCTTTAAGTAATTAAAAATGGCGGTCAAAAAACAACGAAATCTTGTTTTCCGATTTTGTCCCATTTTGCTGTACTATTAAAAAAAATACTAATTATTATTCCTTTTGGATTTAGAATCAAGAAAGCTTTCAAGCGATATGCCACCCAACCATGGATATGTGACATTTCTAATGGATGAGCGACGTTTTTGTTTGTTATATAAGACGTATTTCATAACTTTGTTAGCATATGAACATATGATAATGCGCAGTCAATAAATATGTCAAAGCTGTATGTTTAATACTCGTCCAAGGACGCTGTAGACATGAATAATTCAAATAGAATCAGATTTGTATCTAGCCTGAGTATGTTGTGGTTGCATAATACGTGAACTTTGGTTCATAAATAATAGGTTTCTGGAGTTATTCGTAATTAGAACAGCAACTCATAAAATATGTCAAATTCCAAGAAATATATAGTCTATCCGCTCGGCCGTGATACCTGACTTTTTGGAACTCAACGCCCCCTCCCTACCCCGGGCCTGCCGGCGGCAAACTAGTGGAGGGGGCGTTGAGTTCCGAGAAGTCAGGTATCACGGCCGAGCGGATAGACTATAGTGACTGTTTAACTTTTGTCCCTCTATAACTGTCTAACTTAATTATCAGGGATCAGCCTTTTGCTGAGTTCTAGGACGGTCTTTGAGTACCCATAATTAAAGAAATGGTATATTTTTATTCTAAGGTAAAGTTTTAAAAACTGTCTAGGTTTCCATAATTATATTGTTTTTAAATATTGCAGTCTTTTAAGTTGTATAGTAAGGTTTAAAAGTAGTTCAGTTTTGGAGAATTCAAACATATTCTACGAAAACTATTTAAACTAACCTGAAAGTATTCATTTGTTGTGAAAGTAGTACACAATAAAATTGAATTTATACTGAACTTATTGAATAAAAATACCTTCCAAACAAAATACCAGTATAACATAAACATTTATTAAAATTAATTGTTGAACTTATTGTTATTGGTTCACCAATTCGAGCTGTTTGTGAAGAAGGTATTAGAAAAAGGATGCTTTTTTTTATTATTTTACTGTCATGCATTTAAGATTTACATGGATGACGAAATAAAGGAAAGTATTATAAGAACTTCTTTATTTAAAAAATGTTCAGTTAGAACTAACAGTTTTTGAAAATCAATCAAATAAAACCCTTGTAAAAGTATAACCTAGGCGTAAGTTTTTAAATAATTCGATCACGCAGCTGAACTGTTGACGTGAGTTGAGCGAATTTCCAACATTAAGTTTATATGTTTTAGGGTTTTAACCAACTATTTGGGCAATTGGTCTACTCACTAAGGCGCTGAATAGCTGCTTCCGTTTACGAAATATATTAGTAGAATTTCTTTGCTCCTCAGCCTCCAGCCAAGGCTCACGCACAGCTTCGTTCCGCTTGCAGCGCAAAATTCGCTTTGCATATGTAAAATCTGGTTCTGGAGTAATTTTGGATATTATGAACAACTACCAAGATAAAAATGTTTTAGGTTTTAGCCAACAACTTGGTTATATTAAGTTACAGTAATAATAATAATAAAAAAAAAAAACGGTAGTATGTTTGTCATTAAAAAAAGGAATTTTTTTGTTTCTTGAAATGTTTCTGTAAACTTAGCAGTTTTCCAGATATTTTACATTAAAAATTTTAAACTGTTGCCATTTTGAAAATATACGTTTTTAGCCAATTCTTAGGTTATTTTTAAATCACAGAAATAATCAAACAAAAGTTATGTTTGTCATTAAAATAGGAAATTTTTTGTTTCTTGAAATTGTTTTGTAATAACGTTAGCGGTTTTTGAGATATTTTAAATTAAAAAATTGTGTTACATACAAAAATTTTGAACGGCCGCCATTTTGAAAATATACGAAAAAACCTTTTGGATTTTTGGGCATGGGTCATTGGTGGACAAAAGATGTCATACCAAACACGTATCCAAAATTTGCGTCCAATATAGGCCTAGCCTATTCCTACATCCAAAGATATTAAGTTTTTTGTATAAAAAAAACAACAAAATGGTGAATAGCTTGGAAAAGGAATAGCTCTGTATATATTATATAAGTATTTATGTGTTCGCATTCTACGGCCTCATTTTACGTCCGATTTGGTCAAAATTTGTTACACACGATAATTTCTAGGTCGCTCGGACGAGATCCGAGGCCTCAAGGTCCAGGTGTAGACTGTGCAAAGCTAGCGGAAAGAACAGAGCGTAAGCCGGGACTGGATGGCCGAGGTGCAAACAAATTCTACTAAATACAGTTCGTACACGCACGCTATTCAGCGCCTTCGAGAGTTTACCAATTTCCCAAACAGTTGGTTGAAACCCTAACACACATAAACTTGGTTTTGGTAATTCGCTCAACTGCGTGTTCGAATTATTATTCATCTGTCACACCGTCAGAAAAATAAAGAACATAATTTCCACCATTCTTAGTACCCAAATTAAGTACAGAGCATGTTTGTTATATAACACATATTACATAATACTTTGTACAGTCAAAAAGTATGTCAAAACAGTATTTATAGTACTAGGTCTTGAATTATTCATGTGGAATAGCTTTGTGTGTACAGCCTGTGAATATTGTGGTAGGCCAATACGAGAACAAAGTTATGATTTATTTAGTTTTTTGCCTTACTGGACTGGATATATTTACAGAAATACCTTAATTCCTTGGACTGTTCGCAGTCCTATTTTTGATCGTGATTTAGTCAAGACGAACATTTTACACATGGCATATTAGGCCTTTGGGAGAAGGATGTATTATTCTAAAAATAGCATTGGATATAATAACATTAGTCTATTAAAATCAGAGCCGTCGACAGAAGACCATAGGGGGCAAGTGCCCATGGGGCAAGACCTTCAAGGGGTCCGGGCTCAAAACAATTTTGTTTTAACTAAAGATTGAGTTTGTATAATTTTGTTCACACAATAAGTACTTTTGGAGTACTGATATATGAATACTTTATGAGTACTGAGATTCGGGTGTTATCACAAAACAACAACCCGTGAAGGAAATCAGAGTTGCAGGGTTTGCTTGACATGTGACGTACCGTGAGGACTGTGGAACGGCAAGGGATTAGAGGGGTGGGCCAATCAAGGACAAAAAAATATTAAAGCTTTTTTTAATGTAGATACACATTTTGATTGAACCGCAGCGACAAGTGAGTAATTTATTTTAGAAGTCAATAGGTTATGATTTATTTTTAAGTACCTGTAAACCATTAAGGCTTGTAAAGCACTCAATAGTGCTAAAACAAACTTATCAATTCCATAAACACTAGTAAGTGGTAGAATTCCCTTAAAGTATTAAAAAATTATACAAATTAAAAAAAATAATTGACTTTTTGGCAATTGAGAATAGTTTCCAATCAATCAAAATAATAATAACAGATGGCTGTAACAGCTTTGATGGGATTAGTGGATAAAATTTAAATTTATAAAAAGTAGCCCTTAGTGTGTCCTATCATGTGGTAAGTGAAAAAGTGCTACAAACTGCAACTTAAAATAAACAGCAGTTAAGTTAATAAAAAAGCTACTTTAATTGCTACTTGAATTCCAATTACTCATCATAACACGCAAAATATACTTTTTTATCAACGAATTTTAAAAGGATATAATAATATATTATAATAAAAGGATATATAGAAGAGTTTAAAACTCACAGTTATTATGCTTCTAATTTTTTTTTAAATTTAACCTCCGGTTCCTTGGATGGGCTTGAAATGTTAAGGGCAGGAAATCCTCTCAGCAGTCCTGATTAAAACACTCGTATTAGCATAGATCATGAATAATAAAATAGATCATGCATCCATACGGGGGCTGTGTACCGAAAAAAAGGTTGTCGCGAAAATAGTGCATGATCGCGCCGCGAGGTAGCGCTAGGGAGAAATCATTGGTAGCATTGGTGTTTCAAACAGCTTCCGTCGTTTCCCCAATAGATAGCGCCACAAAAGTCGAATTTCCAGTGGAACAAAATATTGCATTGGATCGGAGTTCTATTAGGTTATCCAAATACAATGGTATTAGGTAGATAGAGTAAAGAAGCCAGAAAAAGAAAGACGCTAAAAAAGTAAAAAAGAATAAAAGCTTTTTTTAACAATAGTATTAGTGGATAGGTCTAGATGTTGAAAATTTGAAAGTTTCAACCTTCATAACATTTCAAGAACATAATGATCATAATAGCTTATCAAGTGTTAAAATCATTATTATCTTTGACTTTATAGAGCAATTTCATTCATAATGTGGTAGTCAAGTATTTAATAAAATACAAGTTTTGAACTAAACTTTAAGCTTAAGCTAAAGAGTTTAGGCAAGATTACTTATACACCACGCTTTTTAGACCACCGCCTAAGATCCATCCACAATTCGTGAGTGTGCTGTGCGTTAGAAGTAAATAAAATAAATAAAAATGTTACTCATGAAGCTACTCACATCGACCCAGTCCTGGTGAGATTTCAGTTTGTCACAAGAGTGAGCAAGTAGTTTGACTCCTCTCTTCTTGAACTCATGGTCGTGCACTGCAATGCGGCCCAGTTCTGTTGTACACACAGGCGTAAAGTCTGCAGGATGGGAGAAGATTACGCACCATCTGTGGACAGGGAAAGATTAATAAGCAAGCATAGATACGTTTTATTTAAATTGATTACTCTTTCTTTCCTTCGTTATAAAGACTGAAGGTTCTAATCTGTTTTAGTGTGTCCGTAGCTGGCAATTTTTATTAATAATATAATATCTAGGAACTTTCCGACACATCAAAGTAGATTTAAACTGGACAGGTAAGTGGAAGCCACTGACCTACTAGATAAGAAATTGCGTTTATTATACTCAGGGTGATTTTTTTTAAACTTAAAACCACTACTGATTACAAAATTTTAAAGAGATTTACAAAATCTGATCTCGGCCTTCAATTTTTTTTTAATTTGCACATATGGCTTGTGATACATCAAATTGAAGCCCTTTAAAAATCAACTATTTCTGTGTTAAGGAAATAAAAATCTGCTTATGCAATAGTTCGCTGCACACAAATGTATGTAATTTTGTAAGTCATTTTTATAACTTTATGTTGTTTAAAAAACGAAATGAAATATCCAAAATCTGTTCACGGGAGGGGGGGAGGGAGGTGGTCATCTTTTATGATAGATAACCTTACTTAGAACCCATATTTTCAAAATATTTAAAAAGATTTGCAGTAAAGGTCAATTTATGATCGCTGTGGAAGAGTTTGAAATTGATAAGGCATTTAAAGAAGAAAACAAAAACAATGAACCCAAAAAAATAAAAGACGAATTGAGTTGCGACTCAATCACCCTATACGACACATGTAAGGATCAAGGAAGCTCGCGGCAAATAGTAGTTTTGAGTGAGTAAGATAAACAAGCAAGCAATCGATGCGGCGTCCGGTGGCATTTAGGTTCGCACCTACAAATTGTGTTTTTTAGTATCGTTTTGTGTCTTTTAACCTAAAGTTTTGATAACCTAAAATCGACTATGGATTTTCTTTCTGATGATGGGATAAACATCCCGAAACGCGCCACAAATTTCAACTAGGGTGCAATTTTTTCGCAACAGATTATTTTTTAAGAATACAAAGACAAATAAATCATACGAAAAATGCATTTAATACAGTAAGAAAAATAACAACACAAAATTAAGGTTTATAAATTTTTGATAAAATTGGAGGCATTAAATTTACAATTAATTAATTTGTATCTACAAATTTGTAGTTTTTACAATTTTTACTAACAGCAATTACTGTCACTAATAATGTTTTTTCCTTAAACCTGCCATGTTTTCTGCCACTAACTTATTAACAGTGGAAACTTTTAAAACTAAACCCATATAAATATGAATCAGTATAGATTTATAAGACTTGTATGCTTTCATTTAGCGAGAACAGTTGTTCTAATCGGATTTGTAATTTGTTAAACATTTTTTTTAATCAAACTTTTAATAGTATTTTTTTTACAGGAAATGCAAGAGGGCTTTATATTAGCGTTCTTTTTACACGATAAAAGCAGGAAGGTAAGGGTTGAAATTTTGCTTACGCTACCTCCAACTTTAATAACTGGAACTGCCGCAAAGATGAATTGGTGTTAGGAAGAAACCAAAACAATGTTGAAATTAACAAATACTTTAGAATGACTTAGTTACTCAGTTTTCTTATAGTACGCCAAGGTCGCATGTTTGACACACCTGATAAACAGCATCTGAATTGAGTAATAATAGATAGTAGTCTCTTATCAGAGAGACCAGCAACAACACGCGTCCACATTCGCTTATTCTCTGAATTTTGTTGAAGTTAAACTTTTTAACTCGCGGTGGGACAAATTGGGCTGGATCAGACGAAAAGTGAAACGCTTACCAGCAGTTGAATAGAAGTATTAGGAGAATTGTTTCTACTCTCTTTGCCATATGCGTCATACGCACTCTACACGCAAGCGCAGTGCGTACTGAGTGTATACTTAGCATTTTCTCTAGCCACGGAAGCATGAGTTGGCCTGATCAAGACGAGAATTGAAACGGTTCCCCTACTCCGACTCCAACCGGCTGTTGAGAATAAATATAGAGAATCATTTCTACTCTCTTCGTCGCATGCGCCGCGTGTGCTGTGTTGATACGTAGCATAGGGAACCAGTAGACGCTTGCGTATTACACTGTAAATTAGCTGAACACGTTTTAATATTTATACAATTTTTCACGGATATGACGATTGCGTGGTGACCTATACATTGCTAATGTAAGACAGAGATAGAAATAGACCAACTCTAATAATTAAAATTGCAGCATGCGTTGTAATTTCAATATTAATATTTAAATAATAAAGATTTCAAACAAATTTTGATATTACCAACAAAAGGAAACAATATAATATGTAACAGCAGATGTTTGACTTATAATACAGTAAGCCTTTTGTTTGCTTTTACCTAAACTAAAAAAAAAAAACTGTTAGTTATGAAGAATAATTAAAAGCTTGGTCTTATTCTCCTATATGTGTGGCACCTCATCTGTGTTTCTGTATTTTTGTCTTTACCTTGTAAAATTGTACTCTTATTTTAGTTTATGT
>JAGFPH010001983.1:53170-82415 GCA_018207615.1 Philaenus spumarius
ATTATCATCTTCGTTTTCTTCAGCAGGTTTCTCTTGGATTGATTCTAAAGCATCTGTAAGTTTGTACTTAGCCAGACAATGGTGCATACTCCCGTCAATTGCAAACAACGACTTTGGTAGTTCTGAAAACTCGTAGTTGCTTAAATTGTGCCTCAAATTTATGTCAGGTCTGCTTCTGGCTATCAACAATCTTGAAATGAGAGATAAGTCTGTCTTAATGGCAACGGTTTTGTCTTTGATGGTAATTTTAATCTTCTTAGCTGATTTACACGTTTTTATGACATTCTTTTTCATGGGAGCCCAGAACGGAATTGTGTTTGAACGAATTCGTTGATCGAAGAAAATATTATGGAGATCTTTACCAATTTCGGCAACACTGTCTAAAGACACTTACTTCTTGAAGAAAGATTCGCTGAGTGAGGATATGAATGAGGTCATCACTTTTATATTGGAAGGGATTTGTTGAGTTTTGAAATGCTTCCATTAGTGTAAGCACATTATCGCCCTGGCGCTGTTGGAGTTTTACTGACACTTCGTGATGTTGACTTCGTTCTGTACTTTTTAATCCAATCATTTTCTCAGTTTCACATGCAATTCTAGTTAGTTCCGAATTAGCAAGGAAGAATCGATTTCGAGCATTCTCATTGAGTGTTATACCCACAAGTCCTCCATGTACCTTTAGTTTTCGATTTTGGTGTTCCAGAGCCTCATCCGCACCTAGAGAACAAAATGGTACTTTACTTCTGTTCACTACCCAATTACCTTCCATAAACTGTTTCCAGATTTCTGAACCTGTTGATTCCAAGTTTTCCATCTCTGAAAGATATAAGGTGATCATTCTAGCATAGTTAAGTCTATTAAAAAATGTAAAGAAGTCAAGGTTGTCCGCAGCACAATGTATAAACCTATTTGGTACAATATCTGGTGGCACGTAAACTCCACCATTCTCATTGATTCTATTTAGAACACTTGCTGCAATATGTGTTTCCAATTTGAGAATACAACTGTAATCAATACTGCATCCAATATTGTGCACAAGAATTACAAGAAATTGACTGCGGGTGGACCCATGAATTGTCAGACCAATGGCTGTTTGAAGTGGTAAGTCCCTTGTTTGATAAAACTGAGTAGACGGCTTGTTTTCAACTTGTCTACGAGAGAGACAATTTGCCATGAGAATTTGTGACATATTAGAAGCTCGTATTTCTACTTCTTCATGTTTTGCAATTTTCCCGGATGAAATGACCATCTTTCCTCCAATGCACCACTTAAAGAAGCAATTAATTTCGTTTGGGATAACACCACTGAGATCTTCAGGAATAGAGATCTCAAAATTCCAGGGCTTCGATTTCAATACAAGATTTCTAATTATGTTCGCAGCCTGAAATAAAACGTTAAATTCTGTCTTTTTTTTGTCACCAAACCTTTCAGCATCTGCTAACAATTCGTCTCTGGTATTCATGGAAACTCGCTCTGGTTTGTTACATTGTCTGGGGCGAGAAAATTCTAGTTCTTTGTCTGACAGATCCGTCTCAATAAGAACTTTTAGCTGCCTTCGTGACATAGACAGCTCCTGTATATTATTGGAAGCACATATAGTTTTGTAAGTATCTTCGAGAACGTCCATTGAGAAAACTAGACCTTCTGACAGTTTTTCTTCAACTACACTTATAAACTCAACAGCTGCCGCCATTGACGAAACAATCGTCTTCTGTTCGTGCTGAATATTTCGATCATATCTGGCTGTCTACTTGAAGAACATTTGTTACATATTTGGTCCAACATTGTCGATGGTACATACGGTAACATCAATTGCATGGGCATCATTAATATTAATTGCTTCATTCAACCTTACTATCAGTTTGTTATTATTTGCAAGTTCAATACTCTTACTTAAGTTTTGGCCAGCTTTGTCGGTTGAAACTCTCCTTAGCTTTTCTTTTCTGTTTGCTAGCTTATCACAAAAAAAAAACACTTGTCCTTTTCGTAAGTAACGGTTTGTGACCTAGTGTACCTAGTAGGCTCGGAGGAAAGTACATGTGATTGAGAAGCTTGAGTGCACTCTGTCGATACCTCTTGTTCTTTAGGCGTTGACTGCAAACATTCATACTTTTTTTGAAGCCTATCAATTACTTTTTTGTGGGTTACATTTTGTTAACATGATCTATGCCACTTTAAATTGGTTTGTTTCATTGTCTCTATGCTAAAATCAGTTCCGAAGCTCTTCAATATTTTTTCGCTGTTCGCTTCACCATATTTTGCCCGTTTTTTTAAACACGCCAAAATTTTCTCATAAGCATCATTTGAAGGTTGTGAAACCCATTGTTTAGAAGACTGGGCACTACAAATGAAACAACATTGCTTGTAGTCTGCCTTTCTTTTGTTCGGTAAATGCGTATTGAATACGGGCTCCATCTGTCTTCTTATCTTCTACTCAGAAACAATAAAAATAATTTCAAACAAAGAAATATAATAATATTTTAATATAAGGCTATGCAATAGGTTATTTAATTAATAAAACTCCCAACAACATTGACGTACATATAAATATTCACTTGCAAAACCCTAAAATTTATATTTTTTGCTGTTTTGATTATTCTTTTTACAAAAGTAATTTTTTGAGACAACGGTTAGTTATACAAAGAAAGTTGTAAGAACCTTTTCTACGTATAATTTGTGTAGCTACATTTATTGTAAAAAACATTTTTTCGTATCTTCAACGGTTACTGATATAAATAGGAAAACGTGTTTTTGATGGCGGTCATTTTGTTTTTGGCCCGCAGCGCCCAAACGCACCATTTTTGAGAGTGCCACCATCAAAATTATGTTTCTACATGGTCAAACGAAGAGATTAAGACTACTTCCACACTTGCATACTGAAGGAGCACACGGGAGCCTATATTTGTACATTTGAAAGAAGACTATACTACACACACTACGGTGGTTCATTGTTGTTAGGTAGAGATGGTTGACTTGTACCTTAATAACTTTAGAACTGCCGAAATAAATTTTTACAAAAGAGGTGTCATTAGTTTATGTAGTGACGTATCATATTTCGAATTTTGAGAACGAAATGGTAGAAGTTGCATTTGTACTGTTTGATTTTAACCGCCTTTAATGTTCAAACGAATAATATTTGAAATTACACATCGTAAGGAATTTTAATATCGAATCAACTATTTGCCAGTAAATAAAACTATATCAAATTAGGTTTAATTCGCGAAAAGAAGTTCGAAACGATTCAAAATGAAAAGTTTTTCAATAAAAGTTAAACCAAATTTGGTCTATACTTCAAGGTGTTCTACAGGGCCGCCCAGAGACTTTTCGGGGTAAAGTTTTGTTGGGGGCACAGGAAAAATAAAAAATTGAAATAGAGGAACACACACATTCAAATTACGTTACTCATACTTAAAAGTATATTATATAAGATTATATTTAATTATTGCATTGCTCTCTTGTTAGGTTCTTTAATAAATATGATAATAATAATAAAAAAAACCATTTAATTACATCCATCACCTTAGTAATTCAAAAGATATTCAGATTATTAACTAATTTATTGTAAATTAAGGCCTTGAAATCCTTCTACTATAACAAAAGTTATTATAAGAGAAGATGAAGTGGTAAATTTAACTAAACAGAAAATTCAATGAATATATAAATATATATTTTTTAAATGCACTAAAAAGTTTACAATTTATTTAATCTTTAAAAATATTCATAATCCCATGTAATAATTTTCCTTAAAATTGGTGTTCGTGAATTTTAAAAGAAATCAAAATGAAAACAAAAAACGTTTGGTGAATTTTATGAGATACAGTTTTAAATTTAAAATTACATTTTTTTATTTACATTCTTGCATAGTGGATTGTTTAAAATAAGCATTATTATATTATTGTTGGTGGGGGTGAGTGTGTGTGTGTGGGGGGGTGGGTGTGTGTGACCCAATATTATTGCGTTGACATCCACTTCTGATATGTTAAAAATTTCAAGCCTCTAGACCTTTAGGAAGTTAGTTTAAAATGGATTACGAAATTTGTATTGCCAAAGTTAGTTAATAAAAACGATGTAAAATAGTTTATTTAAACGATTTTAAAAGTTAAAAGAGTAAATTTGCATTAATTTGTTTCTTTCCGTGATTTGACTTCTGCATTTTTTCCATAGATAGGCCCACACAGATTATAAGATTGTGCACTACAGGAAGAAAATATGCCTAGGGGTTTCAGTCAGAATTCTGGTTTCGACTCCCTTACACTTCCCTGATATATTTGATGCGATGTCGTATTATTTCTTCATTAAATTAAAATTATCTTTCTAATAGTTTCCATCGACGAAGCTATTTCACTATACATTTTAGTAGTTAGTACTGTCTTAAATTTATTAGAGAGAATATAGTTTTATAGCAGTTAGAACTAGACAGTAATATTTTTCACTAAACCTAAATCGCGAATTTTGCAGAAGACTATTTTGGAGTAATACAAATCTAATTAATCCAATAATTTTGTTTATTTTCTGGGAGTCCCTTTTGAGGACATTATTTGGAATTTAAAGTAGTACAAATTTGAGAATTTTTTTCGGATGAAATCTAATAAATAAATAATTTTCGAGCCCCTCCAGGCTCCCTTCAGTTGTTTCAAGAACAATTGTTCTTTCTTTTCTGTTGTAAAACCAACAAAGAATCTAAAAAAAGAGAAAAAAATGGAAAAAAGCTAGAAGCTGACTCGCTCTCAATAAGAAACCTAATTATGAGTGTTTTTTAAAAGTACCTAATTTGCTGCACAACTATTGAAATAAAGATTTCATAACTCATAATTCTGCTTAACATACAGTTGCACCTGAACACAAAACAATATTTACCTAAAGATAAAAACACCTTGTTGTTGAATACATTTTATCTACATAAAAGATATGAATATTTATTCAAACAACAGAAACTTAAAGTAGGCACCAGGTTGGTTGTGTAACGTTTAAACATAACAGGAAGAAACCTTAAGATTTAGATTTGCCATTGTTTGAGTGTAAGGTCATTTTATATTTCCTTCCAACATATGGTTTTTATGATCAACTGTTTATTTTAATAGTTTTCCCATTATTAGTATTTTGTTCTAGCCTAAACAGTTTAGGGATTACAGCCAAAAACTAAAGAAGTTATATTTTTATATCAAATTCACATTTTGGCTAAAGTTAGACATGTTCACTGTTTAAAAAAAACCTTGAAAAGCTATATCTATGTATGCATAGCATACAAAATGATTTCTAACATAGTCCTTTTGAAGACTTTAAACTCTTAAGGCTTGGGAATGTAATGAAATATCCACATACAAATTATAATTATAAGGTATTAAAAAAATTTAATTTTTAGAGTTACCTTCTTTTAAGAGGAAAAACGGAATCTTTAAAGTACCACTCCTTTGTCTATCTGTCACACATTTCTTACGAACGAACTGATAGAGCTATAGAGGTATGTATATGTATAACTATACATTTTGGTTAGGGTTGAAGTTTAAACAAAAAATATAATGATATTAAAAATTTTTTAGAAATTTGAGATGTATTCAAATTTGAGATGAAGAAATTTACAGTTTTCAAGATATTCTTGAAAATGTTGCTGGGGGAAACCCTCCCCCTGTTTGCAAAAGTACTGCAGTTAAAATTTTGGAAAGGTATTTAGATACTTTATATTAAAACCCTAGAACACTAACGTTTAGTCTGACAGACTACTGTGAACTATCGATTTTTCTACTTTCCCTTCTTCCTCTCCACCGAGCGACCCACCACTCCGTGAACCTTCATTTGGGCAGTAACTGATTATATAGTCAGTATAGTAAGTCCGTACGTGCATGTTTTTTGCTAGTTTTTAGGTTCGCGTAGTCTGGCAGACTAAACGTTAGTATTTACGTTAGTTTAGTTACTAGTATGATACTGGTAGTTAAGTCATATGATACTTGTGCAGAACTGGACTATGTTCCTCAACAATGTAATACAGTTGCATTGGATGTAATACAACAACAGGACCGCAAGATATGCACATTCTACCCTTCAGCAAAGAGAAGAATGACCCGATTCTTCTGTGAGAAATGCTCAAGAGCAATTTGTGGGGAGTACCAAGCAAAGTGTTCCTGTGACGATGCCACAGACTAAAACTTTTGTAAAACGTATTGAAAGTGTTTATAATGACGCCTTATTCAAAGTTATGAGAGTAAAAATATTTGTTTAATATTTTTAGTTTGGTTTATTACCCTTTTTAAACAGTAGTCTGTCAGACGAAAGGTTAGTATCTACTTTTGGCTAAAACAAGGTTAGTGTTCTAGGGTTAAAACTATAGAGAAAATAAGTGGTTGTATCAAAAATATCTAAAATGTTTAGAAAGGAGCCGTCACCTCCTCTTCTCCGTTCACTGGTTTTAAAAAATAACGAATAATTAGTTTTCAACATTCTAACTAATCGATTAAGTATAAATGTTGATGAATTAATTGTTCTCATCACACGATTTAATTTAGCACTTATCAGGTTCATTTGTTGATATTTGAGGGGTCTATAGTCTGTCCAAACAACCATGCGCTTTAAAAAAAATGGTAATTTCATTTTATTTGAATTAGCACTATCACAATAAAATATAAAATTACAGAATTCTACTAGCGATTTCAAACGTTTGCAAAAACAAAGAAACTAAATCAGAATTAATATAAAGTGAACGTACACTAAGAGTAAAATAAAAATAATTACAAATTCATTTTGCAATGTTACTGTACAATAACTAATAAATGAATCAAATAATATTATAAAACATAAAACTAACACAAGCATACGGGATTTACATAACCATCATATGTTATTTTACTCTTTTTTCACTGTTATATTTATTTGGATTTTTTAGTTTCTTTGTTTTTTGCATACGCTTGAAATCACTTCTAGTATTACTGTATGTTTTTGTGATCGTGCTAATTCAAATAAAATGTCAATAACAATTTTTAAGTAGTCAAATTTATGATTTTGTAACCTACTGACCGTAAAACCGCTTAGAGTTTTCACAATAGTTTGGACTCATTTTGCGAGGAATAATATTTAGAGTTCAGTAGTTAGAGTGAAAATTAAGTAAAGTTAACGGTTAGAAAAATGTAATTTTGTAGCACAAGGGCCAGTTGGTGATTTATAGGAGAACCATTAAGCAGGTAGGCCTTGTGAGTGTGTCTGCGCGTGTGGAAGCGAGGGTCGATTTATGGTTTGGAGCGCAAGGCTGTTTGGACAGACTATATAATCAATATTGAGATCTAGAATCAAAACTCACTAAATCCAAAACTACCGGAATTGAATTAAATGTTGTTTTGTGTGAAACATCCATATTTGGTACTAATAAAGTTAGAATTTTATTAAATCCAATGGCAAAATAGTGAAATAGTTAGAGGGTTAGAGTCAAAACTCACATCATCCACTTGATTTTGTTAATTTTGACTCTGTGGATTTTTCTGCCAACCGGAGAAACAGTAAATGGTTTGGACCAGCTGATGTTTCATTGTTACAAGTAGTGCTATTTGCTGTTATTATCTTGTTTGTACGGTAACTTAAACAAATATTTTCCTATGAATGATAATTATGTAACCAGTAAGGCCCTTTTATCTACTTTAGTCTGTACAGTGGTAATACAGAATTATAAATAATTTGTAAAATATGTCTAAAATAAGTCAGTTTTAAAGACAAGCAAATTTTACTTATACACAATTCTTTAAATGAATAAAGTAACATTATCAAACAATCAAATAATAATTTTTAACAATAATTAACATAATTTTTAACAATAATCTATAATAATAATAATAATAATAAATTAAAAATAAATGTATTGTAGATATTTTATTCTTAAATTTTATTGTAAATAAATTCAAAATATCTTTAGAACGGTTTGAGATAGGGATGTACGGTTTTCACCATTGATTTTGTCTTAAAATTCTACATTGAAATGATGTAACACATAAACACTTTTCTATTAAAAAAAGTTATATTCAAAATTGCGGTTCCTATGTGGAGGACAAAATTTTTGACATCTTAATAAAATTGTATTTTTACATAGAGTAGGTTTCTCAATCACACCTACCTATAAATTGTCTTTACATACGAAATATTAAGCCGTTCTCAGACTATCACCCACTCTGTATAATACACATTTGTAAATTATTGCCACAATTATATCATGTAGGACATAAGCTAAGGAGGTTTTATCCATTTCCCGAAAATGAACTTTTTGAATTTAGTGAGTTTTAAACCTTTCATTTAATAACGTCCTTGTTGTAAGCCCTTGAACCATTAAAGATAAGAATGGGGGTAAATAGTCAACATAACCTATGTCAGCATGGACTGGAGTTTGAAAAACCAGTGCTCTCCAAACACTACTTCCGAAAATTATACATCAAAATCACGGTTTTAAAATTTCGAGTTCTCCCCAAAGATGGAAAAGTTAACACGTACTTTTACCAAGCCAAAAAAGACTTGAAGTGTTTATTTTTATATATGTAGGTTTAAATGACATGTGAATATAAAATGAAGATGGGTTAAAAAGTAAGAGCTTTTTGATTGTATAAGTACAGAGGACACGCAAGCCTAGACGAGTTCCCATGAATAACATCAATTTGAACGCAGCGCCTCCTGACCTCGTGAACTCATTAGTGAAGCTGAGTAGCAGCCCATTGGCACAATCTTAAACAAGTAGTACGGTTCATAAAGTTTTAGTTGTAAGAGTTTCCGAAATGTTTGACTTGAATGTTGCTAGGAATATCTTTTATCCAAAAAAGTACATTGTACTAATAAAAGATCTTTTTTTACAGAAAGCAAAGAAATTATATATTGGAAAAAATCCGATAGTCGAAGAGGAATAATTTGGTAATCTTGTGTTTTGTACAAATGTCCGAGGGTATTTTGTATAACATGTATATCTAAAATCTGACAAGATAAAGCCCACACGTTAGATAAGCCCGTGTGCACAGCAGATCGCCATGTGTTGTGGGATTATTGTACGCTCAAATTCATTTACATTACGCATATTTACATTACCATTCAATTTAGTTTATCTTTTTCTAACAGAATGCCATGGTTAATGTACAGGGTGTCACGAAAGACCTTACCGCGCAATACAGGATCTGATTGTTTTCTTTGAAATAAAGTAAACATATTCAGTATTCGGCTTAATTTAGTCGCAATAAGCCATTTTGTTTTTTACAAAAACTCAGTGTAACTTGAGAAATAGATAAGATATTTAGTTCAAATTTGGTACAAGCATTTTGTAAGTTACGATTTACAAGTGCAACCAAATAGAAAGAATTTATTTGTATAATTTTCAAAATGGTGGCCGTTAAAAATGTTTAACGTGGACTATCTGCAAAAACGTTAACTTTACAAAAAAATTTACAAGAGACAAAATATTTGTCTTTTTTAATGACAGGCAAAGTGATTTTTCCGTTTCTGCAGATCAAAGGATAACCGAGTTATCAGCAAAAACTGAAAAAAAAAATTTTCTTGGAAATGTCTACATCCAAAACTATCCTAAAACAAACATTTTTGAGCTCTTACTGTTTTAATAAAACTATTAGAATTTCAATAAAGTTGGCTTCAGCTAATTTTGAATGTTGTAGACAATTACCAAGAAACTATGTTTTCAGTTTTTGGTCTAAAAATCTTTTGACCTGCAAAAACTCCAAGTACCATTTTATCTGCCGTTAAAAAGAAACATATATTTTCTCTTGTACCATTTTTTTTAACTTAACGGTTTTCAAGAAATTCCACGTTAAAAATTTGCATTTTTAAACTTGTAAATCGTAAAATACAAAATACTTATACCAAATTTGAAGATATTAATAACTTATCTATTTCTGGAGTTGCATTGAGTTTTTGTTAGAACGCAAAATGGCGGCTTGCGACTAAATTAAGCCAAATTCGAGAAAAGTTACTAAACATTTTCCATTTATTTTATTGTATACAATCCGATCTTGCCCGCTAAGGTTTTTCACGACCCCCTATTCAAATGTACTATCGCTACTATTATCAATCCCTAGCATCGTGCTTTATCTGATAGCATATTTTGTGCAAAGTAGTTTAACATACACCATATCTTGATAGCATAAAAGTAGAACACAAAATCTCAAGATATCAGAATATGCAATCGTCTGGTTAAGTAAGAGATTTTCTTAGAGATACCGGCTTTTAAATAAACGTTAACATTTTGAGACTACAAATATTGCTCTCCTCAAAATTGTTTATATTTTTCTTAAATTCGACACTTACCACACCACCTAACGGCATTATTTATTTACGACGTTTTCAAACTTATAAATGTTACCAAATAGTCTGGGTATTTTCACACTTTGTACGCGATTGCAATTTATAAGATTGTGACGATAGTATCAATGAGTTTGACACTGTTTGGTCAGCAGGAGAACAACATTTTTTAAACTGATCACCATTTAAATTCGTCACTCGAATTATACTCGTTTAATTTAATTACAGTGCTAGTTCTTTTAAAAAGTGGCGTGAAACTTAGCGGTTTAGATGAGCCTTTATAACATCTCAGTACATATTATATCCATGCCTCATTTACGGAATATCCATAGTCCTAAATAAAAATGAATGTTTATAGACTCAAAAACTATTCGACCGATTTCACTAAATATCCAAAATTATCCATATTAATGTCATTAGTGTTTAGACATTATAATCACCACAGTATAAGTGGTTCTAAAGGGGTTGCTACCCCTATACAATAAATATACAATTGTACCGACTTCCTACAAGCTATACAACTAAAACTGTGCAATATTATTCTTGTGATAAAAAAAACCCTTTACAATTCGATTACTAAGCCAAAGGGGTGAAATGGGATAACTATCCATAAAATTAAATAATCATTTATGCACTACCTTTTACTTTCGCACTATACTATAGTATAGAGAAAGTATAGTGATCGCAAAAAAAAATCGATGTTGAGATTTTTGTGGAAATATCCGTTTTGGAACCCCTTGAGTCCAAAAAATAGCCTTTTACAAAATGTATGTCTGCATGTATACAAAGCTAGAGAGAAAACTATTCGATCGATTTTAACCAAATTTGCACCAGACATGTCAAGTAGGCCTGTATAGGTGCACGTAAAAGGGTTTTAAAAAATTTGAAAAACAACCCCCTTTTTGGCCAAAAAACCCCCAAAAAATCAGTTATTGTTTTTTTATAAAAAAACTGTTCTAACGATTTTGATAAAATTTGGCTTATTTGTGGCCTTTAATGTGCCCTACCATATGCAAAAAAACTGCATCTTTCTAAAAATTCTCGTTTAGGTAGTAATAATAATAATAATAATTGATTTTTGGGGTTTTTTGGCCATAAAGGGGGTTGTTTTAAAAAAAATTTCAAAACCTTTTTTCGTGCGTCTATAAAGACCTAATTGACGTGTTTGGTGCAAATTTGTTCGAAATCGATCGAATAGTTTTCTCTCTAGATAATAATAATAATATTTATTAGTTAATTTCCAACTTTAATAAAAAATCACCTCTCCTACCCCACCCTACAAGTCACAGTGAATCTGTTTACTAATTTAAATATGTTTGTGAGAAAGTATGTGCCAGTTCCTGGTACCGTTTATTTCTATACGCTCTCTATCTGCCCTGATCATAAGAATCTTATTTTAACCTCAAGTCACTTTTAAATTATTTGTTCAATAGGCTGCACTTACTAAATTGTGTTTGTTAATTTAATCTAAGTATATATTTATATACTAAAATCAAGCGGAGCAATGCCGGGTGAACTAGTATATAAATAAATAAGCAAAATATTTAAAATAAATAATATAACGTTGATATACTTACTACTAAATAAAATTAAAAGTTCACAATATGTACTTACGAATCCTGTAGCCAGTCGTAGAACTGTATAGGTCCTTTGGTAGATTCCGCTTTGAAGTTGGGTATGGTGGCTCCTAGACGCATTCTAATGTTGTTTATTTCTAACGCGAGCAACAACTGTCAAATGCAAACTGTGTTCAAGCCACTTCCACGACCACGCCTTGGTGCTTCATATTTGTCCCACGAGTACGTGTTGTATGCAGCGCCACTGTACGTTAGGCTTCAGGCTAGACCAGTTCGATGATGAGGACCAACGGTCCTTGTGGAAATGTAAATCAGGTTGGGGATCTAGAGTGAAACTGGGCCATTTAAATGACTCGAGTTTTAACTGATGCACTACTTTTACTGTGGCTTCTCTGAATTCTCATATTTACCCTAAATATTGCTTTCTAATAAATCCAATTTTTTTATTACTGTGGTTAATAACACCGTTTAACGCTAGTAGTTCTGTGAACAGTAGATCTCGTTCGTTGAAATAACAAATGTGGTTTTGAGCTTAGGTTAAAAACAGTGTGCCAGTAAGGAAGTAAGCAGAAGGCTTAGCCAGTGAAACATTATTTTGGAATTCCCGCGATTCCGGGGTTTCTAGTTCTCGTTTTTTTCTTTTCTTGAGCTTTAACTGCTAAAGATTTTCTTTTAGGGGGCATTGTGTTTTATTTAGGTTAATAATGCGTAAGGTAGCTAAAAATATCGCGTTATTGAGGGAAACATAGAATTAAATATGTACATACTTAAATAATTAAAACTTAACAATGTATTTACAGTAAGAAATAATGAAAACAAACGATGTTAAAGCGTCGTGATAGTGATCTCAACCCATGTACTAACACTTCCCACGCTGTCTAACGGTCATATTTTGTATGTCCTTTATCGCTGCGAGGTTTCATTTGTTTCATCTCATTTTGTAATTCAAGTAAAGCTAAGTCAAATACTTTTATGGAATAATAATTTACAAGTAAACAGTTCAATTCTTTGATTTATTCTCTACACTTTCTTATAATAATATGTAATTTTTGGGCAAAGGATATAGTATTCCTAAATTACTATTCAAAATAGGCTTAGTTTTGTTAGTAGTATTGTAGTAGGAACATAAACACTGGTGTTTTCAAAATAAGAAATTTGAAATTGATAAATATTTTTATACAGATCTATTTAGAACTAAATTACGAAACTTTTTTAGGCTACGTTTATGAAAAAATTACAACGAATTTTTACTACTTTTTATGTAGGTCTAAATTTGAACATTTTCCTTTTGTTACAGAACATGCTTGTTTCTTGAGCTAATAACTTTGTTAATTTTACTTCCATCATTTTTTACTGTTATATATGAATTCTTTGAACCTTTATCTACAAAAAAGATATGACACACTTTTGAATTGGTTTAGAATAAACGTTGAAAAACATGGTTGAAATACAAAAACTTGGATGATTTGTAACAAATTTGAAGTTTGCGGCCATTTTGTGAGCTTACCGTTAAAGATAGGGAAAAAATGAATACAATTTTGTTGAAAATCAAATTTGCTGCTACTCGCAAAATTTTATCAGTTTTAAAATTCGACTAAAGGTTAAGCCACAAACTGGCTTTGGAAAAAAACTTACACTGAGAGACACGGTCCGGCCGCCATTTTTATTTTATTTAAGGGGTTAAAAATGAAAAATGGAAAAAAACCGTATATATACATGGCTTGGCCTAAAAATAAGGAACATTCATGCAAAAAATCATCAAAATAGGTCAATTCGTTTGGAAGTAATCGTGAGGTAGACAGATAGACACACATACGAAATGCCGAGCGGTCGAGCTAAAACGGAGACCTCGCTTCGCTCGGCCAATAAATATTTATTTAAAGTCACAACTTTTAAGTGTAGCTTGTTGTGTTATTAGAAATACGAGGTACATTATAAAGTAGCAATGCAGAAATTTCTTTTAATTAAATAAACATAATTAACAAATAGATTAAAAACAAATCTTAGAAAGATTGAGGTGACATAGAAGAAAAATATAGACAAAGAATAAAAGTTAAATAATAAAGATAAGGTATTGCAGAGACTCTTATGATGGGACTTAGGGTCGGGAGTGGTCAATGAGTACTGATCATAGGCTCCAGAACACGTTTTGGTGTCTCATTATATATATTATAAACACTTACATTCAAAAACATCCCTCAAAACACAAAAAATCGCCCGAGTGCTCGATACTACCAAAACTGTTGCAGAACCAACAACCCAAAGCCTTCTTGAAATAAACACATATAATAAATACACATATAGATATATAAACAGGGCTACTCTATCTGGAAGCATATTCTAGGAAATTTACGTAGTAAATATATTTAGAAATTTTAATAAAATGCTTTACCAAAATGGTTCTTCTTAAAACAACTTCAATAAAGTCAAAGCATAAAAGTGTGGATTTGACAGGGTGAAGTAAATTCGAACTGTATCGACACGGAATTATTTCTATTCAAATTAATTGCATCACAGTGCAAAACGTATTGTTGATTCTCGTGAAATGTTTCCACAACCGAGCCCATGGCCTAGCGGGGAAAGGAGAGTCAAAATGCGGTAAATGAGGAATAATTTACGACCGAGTGATGAGGTTGTGAAACTGAGGGAACAATTAGGACTGTTGCCGCGTAATGGCGCTCTGGGGAGTTTACTCGGCCGCTGTGTCAGTAACTGTTCTATAGAGGGAACGTTGTGGCTTTATATTATAGCATAGCGTTTGACAAATGAGAAGCTACAATCAGTTGCGAAGCCAGGATTTTCCTTTGGAGAGGAGGCTTGAAACATATATGTTTATAGCGTGCATTTTATTTTAGAGTTTAATTTATTTAAGTGGAATTATTGCAGTTGGAATTACTTGTTCACCAAGCGTAAGCCCCCCCCACTTAAGTCGAACCCGACATGTTGGGTGTTGGCAACACACAGTCGAACATCACTGATCGAGCAAGTTAGGTATGTCATCAGTTGAACAATGGATTTTCAGTCAGCAAGCTGTAGCTGTTGGTGCAGGTGTTTTTTGTTTTCAATGGTTTAATTTCCGATTTCACGAATTTTCGTCGCAATCCGAAAAAAATTCTTTACATTTTCCTATAAGGACGGCGCTACGTAGACTTCTTTCTTTAAGCGACTGCTTATTACAATAGCCTTTGTTTATTTCGTCCCATAGAACCCGTTGGTTCTCTATAAAGTTCAATTCTGCCTAAAATTGTTGTCATTAAACGACATTTTGTAACCTCATTCAAACACTTCTGTGCCTAATCAAAATAGTGCATGATCGCGCCGCGAGGTAGCGCTAGGGAGAAATCATTGGTAGCATTGGTGTTTCACACAGCTTCCGTCGTTTCCCCAATAGATAGCGCAACTATCGTCGAATTTCCAGCGGAACGAAATATTGCATTGGATCGGAGTTCTATTAGGTTATCCAAATACAATGCTTAAAGTCAGGAAAAACTACTTCTATGAAGGGATTTTTGTAAAAAATCAGTTTTTAATACACCTTGCAAATGAGCCACAAAGCCTATTACTTAAATAGTTAGATTTCACTGTATCAACGGTAGATGAAGGTTTGGGTTGGTTTCAGTTCTGAGGATCCCGATCCCGTGAATCGAAATTTTGTTTACTTCTTCAAATGTTTTCAATATTAATATATCTCATAATCTTATTCTTGGTTCGATCCCGTTGATCAATCAACTTTTTTACTTTTTCAAATGTTTTCAATATTAATTGGTGTCACAATCTTATTGGGTCTATATTTTGCTTTCTTTTGCTCTACAAATAAAGCTTATAAAAAACTGATCATTTATACTATAATCTAAACGTTTATCAAAGTGTAATAAAGCATAAACAGTTCTTTGAACATAAATTATAAAAATGCATAAAATAAACTGTTTCTAGTACCTAAAACGTTTCACTTCTAACTCGTGAAAGTCCTTCGACCATTTTACATATACTATCATTACATTTTGATTTTGATTTTGATGTTTTTGATCATTCAATTAAACGTAGACTACATTTCTTCTGTGAACTTTATTTATATTCAGAAAAAAGAGCAGGATTCAAACTCAAAACATCGTAACTAAAGGGTAAACAGTAAACCCTGATTAAACTAATTTAGTTTTTGGGAAGTAACATTAAACAAGTTAGAAAATTTCTATGCTAACACCATGCTTATATTTAGTCAATAGTTTAGCCATGATCCGAATAATTATGTTTGAGTACAATTTACGATATATTTATACGATTTCTCAAAACCTAATACAATTCAATTTAACCTAGTAAATATATCTAAGTTTTTAAGTTGGAGGATACATAAATTTATTAAAATCTCTTTTTGGCGAATTTCCATAGAAAATATGAGCTATTGCAGTGACTCTTATATAGTGAAACCTAAGGTCGGGAGTAATAAATGAGCACCGATTATGGCCCCCAGAACACGTTATCGGGTGTCATTAAAAACTTTATATGTTACGTGTTCGCACTCTAACGGTCAAATTTTATGTCCGATTTGGTACACAAGTTGTTTTTATAGTCGCTGGGGCAAGTTTTCACCGTAAATAAATATTTTTTGAGATTTATCGTGTTAGAATGAAATTTTCAAAACAGAAAACAGATCAAAACTTAAACGACCATAACATTCCCTGTTATAACCGATGTGGTGATTTTACCGTGGGAGCAACTTGTGATCCAAGGCCGACGACTGTGGTGCAATCGAGCGAAGCGAAGCAGCCCATAATCCAAGTTAGGTCGAGGAGCAAACCCGCAAAGTAGGCAGCTATTCGTAGCACCTTCGTGAGTAGATCAGTTTTCCAAATAACTGATTTTAATCCAAAAACTTATAAACTCAATGTTGTTAATTCGCACAACTCATGTCAACGTGATGGAATTATTTAAATAGAGCTACTTAGATAGCAATGCCTATTTTAAGTTATTTTACCATCAAATTGAATCCGTATTTTTAATCAATATAAAAATACTAATGAACCAGTAGTGTGTTAACCATTAATAACTCGAGCTGTGTTTCTGTCATTGCTATAACAATATTTCTCATAAAATGCCGAATATGTTAAAGGGTATTTTAATTGTAATGGTTTCGTACAAAAATAGTACTACTAATTTTAAAGTAAGAAATTGCGTGTCCTCATCGGCTTGTGGTCGGACAGTCCTAAATAAGTATGAAATAACAACTGAAAAAGTGCCTTTCAATTCGAGATGGTCGAAACATTTCAATATAGCCTGGAAGCATAGGCAATATTTACTACTTGAACGTTGATTGCTCTCGGCTCTGGTCTGTACGTAGGCGCTGCGCATCGCATTGCATTCTCATCCACCATTGCATAAAATAATTTCATTCATTTTAACAAATTAACTTTTAAATTGTAATACACAAACTTAATATTCACAATCTTATATAATTACATAAATAGTTCAAAACGCACCTGAACTGCTGTCGTGAGTTTTTTAACGAATTGCTTTAAAAATTAATTGTTCTACTCACGAAAGAGTTGAATAGCTGCCTACGAGTACGAAATATAATAGTGGAATTTATTTGCACCTCAGCCTCCAGCCCCGGCTCTCGCACAGCTTTGTTACGGTCACTGCGGAAAAATTCCCTTTTTAAAACTAGTTTGTAAGAGCAATATCAATCTAAAATCGAAATTATTAAAGAGATTGTATTAATAAGTTCAATTAACTATATTCAAAATAAGAAACTTGTTTCTCTATTCATTTTCGTTCCGACTATTCTCCGAAGTCTGATTTAATTTCTTACATTTTTTGTATATTATTTGTTACGTATAACCACAGAGAAATATATTTAAGTTTTAAGTCTGCGATAGTCATAAATAAAATACGCTAAATGGCAATTTTTTACCTGTAATCAGTAAAGTATTTAAGATATTCTACCTTAAACTTATTAGGGCTTGAAGTTACAAACCGTTGCTTTTTATATATTTAGGTCACGTCTTTTTCCCAACAAGAGCGATATTCTCAATTTATATTTCATTTAATTTTAAAAATCCATCATGACGCCGCACAGCTATGGGTGGTGAGGAAAATGTAACAAAATAAAAGCAATTTAAATTACACCGGAAGCGAACTAAACCCAGAAATTGAAAGAAAGCTTTAACTATATTTAACGAGGTGGAAAAGTAGATCAGTGACTGATGCTATTAGCAGATATATAGAGGGCGTTGTAGCTGTTGACTTTTTGTCTTCAAAATCAATTTAGTGTAATTTGAAACATGGTAAAGCTCATGTGTGACTTGCAATCAATAGAAATGTTTTGTAATTAACAACACAACATGAGCATTTTCGAAAAGACGCTTATGTGTTACGAACATACAATTTCAATTCCCTATTTTTAGAAGTTGCAGATGTTGCGCGAACAATTAGAACAGTTGTATAAATAATTCGACCACGCAGATGAACCGAGTTGAGTGAATATGCAAAATTGAGGTTATATGTTTTAGGATTTCAACTATTTGGGAAATAGGACTATTCGCGAAGTCGTTGAATAGATGCCTGCGTGTACGAAATAAATAACTAGAATTTATTTCCACCTCAACCTCCAACCCCGGTTGACGCGCTGCTTCGTTCCGCTCGCAGAAGGAAAAACTAGTTTTTCGAGTTTACACCTCAACCTTGCCGCCTCGGATTAACGACTGCGCTTTTACGCCTCGACCTTGCTTCCTAGGATGTTGGACTGCTTCGCTTCGCTCGCAGAGAACAAACTTGCGTCGCGAGTTTGCACCCCGGCCGTCGGCCTCGCAAAAAGCTGCCCCATGAACCAAGTATTTTTGTGGAAAATACGTTTTAATCGCTTTTAAGAGAACAAGACGGGCTGTTGATAGAATAAACTTAGAACACAAAATCTCACAACTAATACGTTTATTAACTCAAACGCGTTTCAACGACAAAGTCGCCGTCTTCAGTGATGCACGAGCTACAATAGTCAAACTATAAATCCTATATATAGGTTTTTTCAGCTAAAACCCAAAAATAATTTCATTCCAGTACGAAAAACTAAAATACTTTAAGTAAAAAAAGTGCTTTCGGTTTGTTTGATTTTTGGCTGACGAACTCTCGTCTGAGCCACAAAGTGCGGCCGTTAGAGTGCGAACACATAAATAAGCTACATAACATTTTTATTTACACCCCAAAACTTGTTCTGCGGACCATCATCAGTGCACAACTCCCGACCCTAGGTCGAATGATAAGATTGACTGCAACAGCTCAACTTTCCTATGGAAGTTCGATATAATAAAACTATAATAATTATACAGGATAACAACAAGAGATACTTTAAAAATTATTCAACTGATATATAAATTTACAATAATTTCTGTTCCTATTAACGTCTTAATTATAGTTCAAATTAAAGGAAAGGAAAGTATAGTACTCAGTTTTCAAAGATATAACAAACAAAACCTTATTGCTTGAAAGACAAGTAGGCCTAATGGTTCAGCTTTATTCAAATTTCGTTAAAGACTTCTTAGAAACCTCATCAATATAAATTGCGTTTGTAGATGAGAACATCATATTTAATCATTCAGTTTGTAGGTCTGGATAAAGTTTATGTAAAATTCATATTTCACGATCTCCAATTTCCAAGCGATGATAACATCTCAGAATGTTCGCCTTAAAAATAGTTACAGGGTGTCTCACAACCATTCTACCAAACTTTACCATGTTATTTAGCAGGTCAAAACGAGCAAATAATATAATGTAACATGTGTCTTATCTTGCTCAGTTTAGAAGTTATCTGTATGTATGTGTTTTAAAAAAATCACATAAACGGTTAACTCATGAAACTCAGCAAGAAGGTTTATCACATTGGTTTACATAAATGCGCAAAATTTTATTTTGATAAAGTTATCCATTTCAAGAGGTCAGCGGTTCAAACTTTTCAAAGTTAAATATCTAAAAAAAAAACTTAAGATTTTACGAAAAAACGTTAAGTACAAAAATGTACTCTATTTAAAGACAAATCCAATGTGTATAACTTTTTATAATTTAGTCAATTGTAACTGAGAAAATATAATAATTCTGGCTGAAAGTAGTTTTCAGTGATTATGCCTAATACATTCACGGAAAATGATCACGGAAACTACTTTCAGCCAGAATTATTGAATTGTCTCAGTTATCCTTAGCTGAACAATAAAAAGTACTACACCTTTGAATTTGATTTTAAATTGTCTAAATTTTTTGTTCTTACATTTTTTCTTCAATTCTTTATTTAAAAAAATTTTTATATTCTTCTCTTTTTTTAATTTTGAAGAGTTTGAACCACTGCCACGTGAAACGGGTAACTTCAGCAAAATCTAATTATTCTGCACACTTATATAAGTCAATGTGATAAACTTTCATCCTGAGTTTTATTTTGTTTTTGTTTTTTCGTTTTTTTTTATGTAGGCGATAAACTTCCTGAGTTTCATGAATGTATCTTAAACCATTCATGAGTGTATGCATATTTTTAACGCATACAAAAAGACAACTTCTAAACTAAGCAAGATACATACAAAACTTAAAACGCACAAATATAATAATTATTATAATTGTCCCTTACGTATTGAATTATTTTTAAAATTCTATGTAGAGTGCATACACTAATACCTCACTCAAAGTCATTAGTCACTAAATAAATAATGCTTACATTATAATGGTGACTATTTTTCGCATACTTATTATAATATAATATAATTATATTAATATTATAATAACGTATTATTGTACACTATGTATCGTTTATTCCCTCTCCACGCGCTTACTTGTTTCTACATAAAAAGTTTGCGTGACACGAGATTTCAGAAACAGAAAAAATGTAGGCTATGTATAATTAAACGATCGAAAGTACATGTAAAAGTCCGAGGGGCTTTCGCGCGATAGGAGTGAAACTTTTTAGGTACTAGAAACAGTTTATTTTATGCATTGCTCTCTTTCAATTTTGATATGTTATATGATTGGCTTTGATATTAAAAATCGTTTAAAACGTATGTATTTTTACAATCATTTTTGTTTACTTCATTCTTGACAGCTAAGAAACAAATTAAGGCCTGCAAACATAAAACTATACTGTATTGTAAAATATGACTAACTATCTTAGACTCTTGGTTTGAATTATTGCTATTTTATCATACAAGTTTGAACTAAAATTTATTAATTTAGAAATATAGATCTACTGACGATGAAAAATTTGATGAATTTTAAAATAAAACAAAAAGAATTGATAACAATAGACAACTATTTAAACATATATAAAGCTGATTTCGCCCATTAGCGTTAATTCTTCGACAATAATTAAATACAATTTAAAACCTATTCAGTTAATGTAAATTATAATATACAAGGGTTCACTGGTTCTCTATGCTGCGTATTAACACAGTAAACGCAGCTCATGCTCTTAGATGCTATGACTTATGTGAAGAAGGGAATAGAAACAATTTTCTATCTCTCTCTCTTTTTATCGCACTGCACATGCATGACAAGCGATTCTAGTACGTCTTACTTTCAACTGACGGTTGAATTCGGAGAAGTAGAAGCGTTTCACTTTTCGTATGACTCAGTCCAAGTGACTCTACAACGCTTAAAGAAGTTCAACTACAAAAAGAAAATGAAAATGCAATCAAAAAACAATATTGCAATGCAATTGAAATGAAACCAAAGCAAGGTAGTTTTATATATAAAAAAAATAGTTTTATTGAATGTGAAGTATAATCTGGCAAAGGGGAGAATTAGTGATTACTGAGAGAATTGGTAATTAGCAATGCAGGCACACGTAAGGGACCATACTTGAATGTGAGGGTTGTGGTTACATCTGGCCAAAGAGAATATTTAAAATGTTAACAGCTGATTTGTAGATGATAATCAGTTTATATCCACTCAGACTTTTAGAAGTAAGTTAATTCTTACTTTTCCTTCCTTTAAGTCAAGCATCTACATTAATTATAAGAAGAAACGGATGCTAGTAAAATAATTATGTTAAGTTCAGTGACTTATAGTGACATTTTTTCCTCGAAGCTGTTAGTTGAAAGACGCAACGAACAGGGAAGAAATCGAAAAAAATACCTAAAAACAATTATTTTACAGTATTTTTAAGCCGTTTTTATGCTTAGCTGTTTAGAAAACTGCTTTAAAATGAGCGTGAAAATGTACTTCATTATAGAAAATAATCACTTACGTTTATTGAAATTGGTAGCTTTTACAACTGGCTTCATTGGCATAGCAGTTAACCTACGTCTACAAATTCTATAAGACTTTTGTCATTGTAGAATTACTAAACAAATTAAATTAAATTAAACGGTTCAATATTAAAATTAGACTGATACAACGGTATTTTATTTTTTTAAATTACAAGTTGGTTAGCTTAAAGTTTAATTTTAAATGTTCAAACTTTTATTTTTAAAATAACTTTAGGGAAGAAATACCTAAATAGAAACTTAAATATTCTTTACAAATATTTCTTTTTAAGGTACAATTTACAGTTACACTAAAATTTGAAATAATTCGACCACGCAGCTGGACCGCTGACGTGAGTTGAGCAAATTTCCAAAATTAAATTTATAGGCCTATGTTTTAGGGCTTCAACAAACAATTTGGGAAATAAGTCTGCTCACGACGGTGCTGAATAGCTGCAAAATGCTTCGCACGCCAATCCGCATATTGGGAGTGTCTTCAATATTCAAAGCATCGCGTGCTTCGCACGCCATTCCGAAAATTGAGAGTTTCTTTAACAAAGAAAGTATTGCGTGCTTCACACGCCAACCCCCGTATTGGGAGTATTTTCAATACACAATGCATTGCGTGTTTCGCACGCCAACCCCACTGTGAAATCCACCACATGGCTTTGAACCTGGTACTTTTATGGTATTTTACGTTTTGATCGATTTTGGGGGAACCAAGCGAGCTATAAGGTCTGAAAAATTAAAATGTGCAGAATAACATCCTACATTTATATTTTTAGAAAACACTCTAAAAAATTTTCATTTTCGTAGTAAAAATGTAAAAAAATAGTTACTTCCGGTCAAAAAACGTACTTCCGGTTGTTGGATTTTTTTGGCTAACGAACTCGTCTGAGCGACGTAGACAACCAACATGTGTACCAAATTTGAACCAAATCGGACTTAAAATGCGGCCGCTAGAGTGCGAACACATATATACATATATATATATATATATATGAATTTTAATAACACCCAAAAACGTGTTCTAGGGACCATGATCGGTGCTCATTTGCTACTCCCGACCTTGGGTCTTACCATAAGGGCCACTGCAATAGCTCATTTTTCCTATGGAAATTCGCTAATAAAAGTTGCACGTATAAACAGTTATATCTATATTAATTGTAGCGTTACAAGAATACTATATTGTAGGCTAATTTCTAATAACGGTAACAGTTCTTACTGGGCCCCGCAAGAATCCTCGTTTAATGAACCCAAACTTTACCATGTTGTTCATCAGGTCAAAACTAGAAAAAATAATACCGTATAACATAACCGAAAACGTATACAAACAGACAACTTCTAATTTAAGCAAGATTTAATTATATTATATTATATTAATTATGTAAGATAGGACACACATTATATTGTATAATTTGTTAGTTTTGACCTGCTGAATAACAATCATAAAGTTTGGTAGAACGGTTGCTAGACATCTTGTTTATATTAGTGATGGGGTAGCTACTAAGATGAAGATTAGTATTAAGTAAGTAGGCAATGGAATGAAATAAGTAGGCCTAGGATAAAACGTTTTAAGACATACAAAACATTACAAAACAACATAACATTATTATGGTATTACATTATTTAAACCTTTAGATCTTACAGCATTTTTTGAAGCGAAAATCTCAACAAATTTAGTAACGTTAATGTTTCTGGCGATTTCATTTTCCACACTTAAAAAACCAAGCCCAGGCCGTCTTTCTTGAGACAGAACTTCTCAGGCAGTTTCTTTATTAGTTTGATTTACTTTTCTAGTTCTATTAAATGTTAATCTATTTACGTTTATTTGTTTAATCCTTGGTAAACTTTCCTTGGATCACGGTAGAAAGGGGCCCTAAGCTGCGGGCCCGGCTGTCACACCATCGGTCATTATCTCCAAAGATTTACTATGTAAATAATGAGAACGATATTAGGCATACTCCGTAACCGTTTCGGACCATAGGATATTACAGATAGTGCCAGGTAGCGTGAAGCGTCACTTGAGCATGCGCTGTAACGTCTTACCCTCTCTTACTCGACTGTGAGTCTTCAGTACAGTCACCGCCAAAAAGTAGTCATTTGATGTCTAGCCACGGTACGCTGTGAACGCTTTTTAGTCCAGTCAATGCTCTGACTGTACTCCGCCGCGAGAGGGGAAATGTGGTGGGAGCCGGTGTAGGAGATTTTCACACTCCCCTCTTCGCGTTCCATCCAAATTGGCGCTATCTGTAACAATAAAATAAGGAATACATTTGCCTATGTGGAAAATCAGAATAGAATGGTAAACGCCACGCTGGAGTAAGAGGTGTTAGAGAGAAGGCGATCGCAAATCTTTGAAGATTCCTTTGTCCTACGGAAAGACACCTCTACCCAAGTGGGGAAATTCGTAAGATTTTATTAAAAATTAAAACCTAGATCAACCAGGTCCTGGTTAAAATCTTGAATGAAGTGCACAGAAATCCCTGCTTTTGCTGTAATATCTTGAGTCTCAAACTCGCTTCTAAAAGGAATTTACACATTCCGTAATTAAAAAATTACTACAACACTCCGAATGCTATACTATATAAACTACATTTTTGCGCAATATCGCACAAGCGATGCAAACCAAAAGCTGTAATATAGGGTTTGGTTGCTATAAAAATGTTATACAATTTCGTTAATTCCATATGTTTTATCTTGATAAACATTTTTTCTGTAGGCTTATTTATGAAATAAATAAAATACCGTAAATCCGTCGCTATCAATTCAAAACTCTTGATATTTAAGTTTTTTTTTTTTTTTAATCAGTGTTACTTGTTAACTCTTCTATTAAATTTTCCATTTTCCTTCTAGATGACAACTGGTACAATACAAACACAAAAAACCTACGTCTTGAAAACCAAGCTTATTAGTTGGTTGGCGGGAAATTGAACCCTTGTACGCATGCGCCAACTCTGCCATACGCGATAAATATATCCAAGCTCGGTAGGTGCGCTATGTCGTAAAACTTTATAGCTTATAGCGCGCTAAACACTATAATCAGTATGCGGTGCAACGTTTGCTGAATGTTGCATATCCTTTGCTATATACTATAGTTTTTTAGCGCTGTATAGTATAATCTTAAGGAGTATAAAGCTCTTTAATATTTTCAGACTTTAATGTTTTGACATATAAATTTTGAGTGATAACATATGATGATTCGTTATGAAATGTGTTTTTACTTACGTTTTACTTTCCTAATTTATTCTTGTTACCAACCTTTACCATTTATATTTTATATTGTTAACTGAAAATTACAAGAACATTATTTATCCAAGTCTGTACTTGTTTTTAAAGCACTTGTAGTAAAATTCTGTCTTCCAAACAGTAAAAATGGTGGTTTGGAAACGTGCAAGTACTAAAATACCAAGTTAAACGATTTAACCATATCTCGAACCGTTTAGGAAATCAATGAATTGAATTTTTGTTGACAATTTGTAGATGGAGTATGAACAAAAATTAACAGGCATATTATTACTTTTTCGTGGTAATATTGAAATTTCAAGTTGTTTGCACTCGTATAAAAGTTGAGGTATTTAGTACTTAAAACCCTATTTATAAGAAGGGATTTATTAGGGTCTATCCATACCGGAATATAAATATAGTAACAGCACAATTCTGAGGCAGCTTGAGTGCTTTCGTGGTTACGTTGTGTACTTATGATGAAAGAAACGTTTAAAGCAAACTATTAAAGAGAAAATAACAAGACTTACAAAGGCAATTAAGTTGAGCTTAAAGTGTAGCGACTCTATTTGGCTTAGACGTTTCTGGAAATGTTTTCTGCACAGACCTTGGAGCGAAAGTAATATGAAATAAATTTGTTAGCGAGTATACTTATTCACGCTTATTTGCAAACTGGAACCTTTTATTATAAATTTATAAAAATAGAACATTTATGTAGTAAGCTGTTAGGCATTACGAATTATAACAAGGGTTCATAAATTAAGCTACAGCATTCGATGGTGGTTCAGTGGTATTTTAACTATTTAATTACTTAATATTTAAACTTATAATCACAACTATATGTATTATATCTGCACACTAAATCAAAGTCAAATTACTTGTTATTATATTGTAAACATACAAAGATCGACCTCTACAATTTTATTAATCCTAATCATATCCAACTAATTAAATCCCAAGACAGAGCACTCTAAGTATCGGAATTATCAACTCAATAATATATAAGTTAGTTAGTTGCACCTCCAAATTATCACCTTAATGAACAGTAGTTAATGACTATATATTAAATTAGCTGGTCCGATCCGGCTTTGCACGGATAGACAAATCAAAGTTAAATGTATATTAAAAAAAAAAAAAAAATTATATCAATAAATATATTGCACTATGTATTTCTTATGGGGATTTTTAGTAACTTTGACCTCCCCAAACACCCCTAAAATGTCGATTTTTTTTAAACCTTTCTTACCGAACACCTAGGGGAAGCTACATACCAAATTTCGTTCCAATCCAATTTAGTGGTTTTGGAGAAATCGTGATTTAGTAACTTTGACACAACAAACCCCCCTAAATTTTCGAATATTTTAGAAACCTTTCTTACCGAACACCTAGGGTCCTAGAGGAAGCTACATACCAAATTTCGTTCCAATCCGTTCAGTGGTTTTGGAGAAATCGTGATTTAGTAACTTTGTCACGCCCAAACCCGCCCAAAATTTGGTATTTTTTGAAAACCTTTCTTAGTTTCTTAGCGAGCATCTAGGGCCCTAGAGGAAGCTACATACCAAATTTCATTCCAATCCGTTCGGTGGTTTTTTTAGTAATTTTGTTCCCCCCCCCCCAGCCCCCTCATTTTGAAATTTTTTTAACCTTTCTTACCGAACACCTATGGTCCTAGAGGAAGCTACATACCAAATTTCGTTCCAATCCGTTCAGTAGTTTTTGAGAAATCGTGATCAGTGAGTCAGTGGATTTGTCTTTTAAATATATAGATGTTGGCATTGTTCGTTATCAAGAAATCATTCCCTATTATTATATCACACGCTAAATATACCTTTTGTGTGTATTGCACACTCTGTATTTGTAATAACGCTGTGGCCTTTCCCATAAGCGTCATTGGAGTTGCATTTGCCGATGTTAATATTA
The DNA here is from genome assembly GCA_018207615.1 of Philaenus spumarius. NCBI lineage: Eukaryota > Metazoa > Arthropoda > Insecta > Hemiptera > Aphrophoridae > Philaenus > Philaenus spumarius. Next base: position 80,370 of record JAGFPH010001983.1, read on the forward strand.
TATTGTCAGACGCTAGTGGTGCAGTAAATCTTTGTAATTTTTTATTAACGAGACCTTACATCCCGTGTCTAACAACATTTGTATGGAAATGTTCCCGAGATAGCCTTTCACATGTATTGCTTTTCCTTTCCGGTTTTCCGCTAAGTATGCATTTAGAAGTACGATTTAGAAGTACTTGATTATCACTTCTTATCGTATTCGGGTTGTCTTTCTTACTTGGCAATGAATTCCACCCAAGGCCGCTAACACAGATGTAACGTTCCGAGTGTATTACGTTTTCGCGAGTTTCATAGTTTTTTTGATTGAACCGTCTCTAATAAAATCTATATGTTTTCGTTGCTCGTAATGTTGTATGGCCCTCCATTGCATTCCTGGTGTATCATTATCTCTTGTGTTTATATGAAATATGTTTTGTCCCCGAGACTTTTCTGGCTCAGTGGACTACCGTTGTTGTATTCCCGGTCAGAGTGGCTTGTTTTGAAATCTTTGTCCACAGTCATTTGCAATGTGTCTTATATTTCCGCATTTCCAACAAGTGTGGCACTGTGTCGTGTATCTGTCACGCAGTGCGAGATTTGGTTGTATTTCGGCTTCACTCCGTCCATCGTACCTTCCTTGTCTCTGCGCCCAATGATTGTTGTAGGTTTCCTCCCTATGTGGCGATCTACTTGACTGGAATTGGACCCGCGCGCCTTTATGTTCTCTGTCTGCATTGTATCCCTGTGCCCTACAGATATCCGGTCTTTCGGTCGTGTTTGTGGGCACCTGTAAAATTTGTCTAGCATGGCCATAACCTTATTGATTTTGTCATCCATTTCCTTGACACGCCTTAAACGCTCGCGCTCAGGTAAGTAGCTTTGTCATAAGCTTTAATATTTGCCTCTATTTATCTAGCATCGCTATTTACTGTAGAAGCGCCAGACTAAAATCTTTCAGGATATAATAATATGTGCAAAGTTTCTGTTCCTGCATGTTACTGTCTAACTGTGCGCAGAATTTCTGTCCAATACTGAATTACCGATTCGTGTGACAAATGTACCCGGTTATTAAATTTCATTAAGAGCATTTCCATTTCCTGAATATTGGCAAAAACTGTGGTAAATGTGTCTTTAAGATCTGCCCAAGTAAAATTTGTGCGCTTTTTTTTTAAATTCTCGAAATAAGCCATACTCCCTGGTAGTAGTTTGCTATTTTGTTATTATTATTGTTACCGTAATCAATGCACACATTTAATAATCAAATATTTAATTTTTGTAAGAATATTTGGAAAGTGATATTTAATGTGACGTTATATTTTACTTCTTAAATACGTACCTGAACTATACAAAACATATTCAACTTGAATAAAGGAGCACTACCTTGTGAAACATTTATCATCTTGTAGTATGTGATGCTGTAACAGCATGAGATAAATGAAGATGAATGTATAAAGATAAAATTAATAGATGCATAAGCCTAGCGTTCCTCTAACTTTACCTAGAAGGAATAGTATATTTATTATACTGAGTGGTATGTTAAAGTAAAATACTAATTATTGTCTAATACTAATATTAATTATTGTCTAATAATATTATTAGTTATTGTCTAATATTAATATTATTGTCTAGTAATATTAATATTAATTTTTGTCTAATATTAATATTAGTTATTATCTAGTAATATTAAAATGAATTATTAATTGTCTAATACTAATAGTAATTATCGTCTAATACAAATAATATCGTAATTACTGTTTAATATTAATATGAATTATTGTATGATACAAATATTAATTGTTATCTAATATTAATATGAATTATTGTCCATTACAAGTATTAATTATTTTCTAAGACTTATATTAACAACTGTGAAATACTAATACTAATATTAATTATTTTCTAATAATAAAAGTAATTATTGTCTTGTATTAATGTATTAATATTATTAATTGACTCATATTAATATTAACTATTGTTTAGTAACAATATTAATTATTGTCTAATATTAATATTAATGATTGACTAATATTAATTATTTATCTAGTATTGATATTAATTATTCTCTAAC
>JAGFPH010001983.1:82425-111656 GCA_018207615.1 Philaenus spumarius
TATTAATTATTCTCTAACTTATATTAATTATTGCCTAGTATTAATATTAATTTTTGTCTAACACCAATATTAATTATTTATTAGTTTATTGTCTAATATTAATTAATTTTCATTTAATAAAATTTAACACAAGTTATTGCATACATTTACCTTGAACAATTTAAATATAGTAAAATTTCAGACTTCAAAATTATAATTTCATGTGCTGAAGATGGAAATCAGTAAATCAATTTTTGTAGCTCGATTTGATTGCTAAAGCAACGGAAATGGTACAACAGTACACTCATAAATTATGATGAAAAATATAATTCGAAATATTTTCTCGTTTTACCATCTTATATTCTAGGTTTATTATCAGGAACAGTTTACTAAATAAATTAAAAAATGTTTTTATTTGCAGGTAGTAATAATAATGGCAAGTAGAAACTAATTTACAAAATGTTTTTAAAATATATAATAATTCAATCACTCAGCTGGACTATTTGGGAAATTGTTGTCTACTCACGAAGGCACCTAAATAGCTGCCTTCGTGTACGAAATATATTAGTAGAATTTGTTTGCATCTCAGCATTCATCCCTTCCCTGGCCGACGCGTTGCTTCGTTCCGCTCGCAGCGGAAAACTCGGTTTTGTGACCTCGGACTGTGGACTGCGCTTTGAAAGTTTACAGCTAGACCTAGCGCCTTCGGGTTATGATTGCCTCGCTTCCTCGCAGCTTACAAACACGTTGCTGTACTTCCAGTTGTCGCATTTGTTGGCTAACGAATTCGTCCGAGCGACTTAAACAACCAACGTTTGGACCAAGAAATGAGGCCGTTAGCGTGCGAACATATATAGACATATACAGGGTGTTTCAGAACTCCCTACCAATATTTTAGGGCATTGTTTCTTGGTTAGAAACATATGTAAACATCATATTTAAATTGTCCGGAAATCCTTAGTTACTCACACAGCCGCCATTTTTGTTTTTTCACTTATTAATTTTTTTCTAAAAAATGGTTAAACATACGAAATTGAAACTTTGCACAAACATTTATGACAACTAGACAAAGTAAAAAAAAATTATGACAATTTTTCAAATTCATAAAACAAAATTGCGGACCATTAAAAATTTTGTTTCTTAAATAACTAAAGAACCGTTGATTTTACAAAAATTTTACAAGAATACCTTTTTTAAGGTAATTTAATTGCAAATAGATTGAAACCTTATTTTTTAAAATTGGACGAATATTAACTGAGATATGGCAGCTTTAGTGATACGTGACCGCTGGAGGTTAGTTGCAGTGCCTGCCGCAACAATGCAACAGTCTCCGTCCGCTTTTAAAGTTATTTTTAAGCGATTTTAGATTAATTCAAACAATATTAAAATGATTACATAACCCTCTTGGTCTTGGCATAAGTTTAGAATAATTGTAATTTATTTTACTTAAGTAGAGAAAAATTGGTAAAGATTTGTGAACAATATGCTTTTTATTTACATAAATACAAAAACTTCAATACATTCTGAATGAAAAATACAAAAGAAAATGGATACATTTAACAGAGGTTGGAAAACATAGCCAGACTTCAAATAAGTTGTTCGAAATGCCGTCCACCTACACGGTTACAGGCCCTGAAACGGGCTTCCATTGACTGGAAAATGTTTGCATTTTCTTCTTGAATGATGGCCCCAGCCTCCACAAATTCTACCCACCAACTCAATTTCATTTTCCACTGGAGTAGAGTAAACACATTCTTTCATACGCCCCCAAAAGTAAAAGTCCAGTGGCGTCAAGTCTGGAGATCTAGGTGGCCACGCTGTGGACCCCCTCGCCCGATCCAACACTCACCAAATGTCACATCCAAGTACTCCCGCACATTGTTCCCAAAATGAGCAGGGGCGCCGTCGTGTTGCAACCACATTCCCACTCTTTTTTGTAGCGGAACTTCCTCCATCAAGTCCGGGAGAATGTCTCTCAGAAACACCAGGTAGGTGGGAGAATTAAGTCGGTTTGGCAGAATGTATGGGCCAATGACGTGGTAACCGAGAACACCTGCCCAGACATTAACTGAAAACCGATTTTGATTTCCTTTCTGAATAATTTCGTGAGAATTTTCTTCTGCCCATACGTGACTATTTCTACTGTTGAATATGCCATCTCTAGTGAAGCTACTTTCATCTGTGAAAAGAACCTTTTCAAGGAAATCTGGTTCGTCTGCCTTCTTGTGAAGGAACCAACGAGAGCAAGCAACACGACGAGGATAATCCCGGAGTTCAAGTGAGTGAACCTTTTCTAAATGAAACGGATACAGCTTCTCATCATTTAAAACTCTCCAAACAGTGGCATTGCTCGTATTCATTTCATGAGCAACCGCCCGAGTACTGGTTCGGGGATTTTCTTCAAATTTGATGAGAACATATTCTTCAAATTCCACAGATCTAATGGACTTATCCCTACCTGTGTCTGATCTATTAATCTGAAAAGTTCCATTTTCAAGTAGCCGATTGTGGACTGCAGTAAAAGTCTTTATACATGGTAATCGTCTATGTGGAAATCGTTAAGCATACAATCTTCTTGTCTGAGATGAATTTCCTAATGCAGTTCCATACATAAAATGCATGTCGCAGTACTCTTCATTAGTGTAGTCAGCCATTTGGTCTTCTTTAAGTAGTTTTTTCTAACCAATATCCACTTAAGAAACAGAAATAACAAAATATTTTCTTCAATAATTAATTAATAACACGTTTGCTTTTTAAATAAACAGTAAATTTAAACAGCTAATAAAAGTGAGTGTAAACGTTAGAGGAACTGACTACATTGAATAAATAATAACATTTTCAGGCTACAATGAAATCAGCTGATTAGTTTGTAAACAAGTACGTTGACTTTCACCACAGCTGATATAAAACGTTTGGGTGTTTTGTGTAAATTTTAAAGACAGTAAAAAGGAGTGCAATTTTTAAGCCATCCTAATGATAGATAATTGCTAAAAAAGATACTTTTAGGGTTATGTAATAATTTTATTATTGTTTGAATTAATCTAAAATTGCTTAAAAATAACTTTAAAAGCGGACGGAGACTGTTGCATTGTTGTGGCAGACTTTAGCCGCATGCCTTGGCATGCACTGCAACTAACCTCCAGCGGTCACGTATCACTAAAGCTGCCATATCTCAGTTACAGTTAATATTCTTCAAATTTAAAAAATAAGGTTTCAATCGATTTGTAATTAAATTACCTTAAAAAAGGTATTCTTGTAACATTTTTGTAAAATCAACGGTTCTTTAGTTATTTAAGAAACAAAATTTTTAATGGTCCGCCATTTTGTTTTATGAATTTGAAAAATTGTCATAATTTTTTTTTACTTTGTCTAGTTGTCATAAATGTTTGTGCAAAGTTTCAATTTCGTATGTTTAACCATTTTTTAGAAAAAAATTAATAAGTGAAAAAACAAAAATGGCGGCTGTGTGAGTAACTAAGGACTTCCGGACAATTTAAATATGATATTTAGATATGTTTCTAACCAAGAAACAATGCCCTAAAATATTGGTAGGGAGTTCTGAAACACCCTTATATTATTTATATATAACACTTTTAGTGACATCCCAAAACGTGTTCCGGAGACCGTGATCGGTACTCATTGACCTACTTAAGTCTCAACATAAGAGTCACTGTAATAGCTTATCTTTCTTGTGGAAATTCGCTAATGATCACAGCTCCTGACAAAACTCTTGGTCCATGACTTTCATAGGCGTTGCCATACACGTCATTAATTACTTTCTCCACTCTATACGTAGGATATGGAGTACGTATTGTTTTTGTCCAAATTTTCGAATTTGAATTTTTAGTGGAATTATCTGTTTTGGTGCTCCCTGAACCAGAATAAATTTTTTAGTGGAATTATCTGTGTTGGTGCTCCCTGAACCTAAAATTATTTTAGTGGAATTATTTGTTTTGGTGCTCCCTGAACCCAAAAAGGTTTTTTTGTGGTGTCCGTGTGTCTGTGTGTCTGTTAGGATGTGTACAGAGATGGAGACCATACCAATCGTCCGATTTTGATGACATTTGGTATATAGGTGTAGTTTTGGAATATCTCCAGTATTTTTTAAATTGTTTTTAAAATTTTTGATTTTTAAGGGGTTTACCCCCCAAAAATGTCCAAAAAACGAGAAAAATCAAAATTTCTCAAAAACGGCTCTAACGATTTTGATAAAATTTGGCTTATTTGTAGCTCTTAATGTACCCTACCATATGCAAAAAACCGCATCTTTCTAAAAATTCTCGTTTAGGTAATAATAATAACTGATTTTTGGCGGTTTTTGGCCAAAAACGGGGTTGTTTTTCAAAATTTTTCAAAACATTTTTTCGTGAATCTATATATGCCTAATTGACATGTTTGGTGCAAATTTGTTCGAAATCGATCGAATAGTTTTAATAATAATAATAATAATATAATATAATAATATAATATGGATGTGTGTTACATGCATCTAATATTTTCCATGGTATGTCCTACTTTTGTAATTCTAAATAACCACCTCCTATGCTACTCTTGGGAAGGTATAAAGTTTGAACTGGGAGAAAGTATGTGGCAGTTATCTGGTACCGTTTATTTATACATAGGAAAAAAGAAAAGATATAGACAGATTCGAATTTTAACTCTAATTTAAATTAAAAATAAATCTTTATAAATAGTAGTAGATAGAAAGAAAACCACCAATATCAGAAAAAAAGTGAAACAATACTAAAAACGAATTACATACAAAATTAAACTTTTTGGTTAAATTACACTTACATGCGCAGGCTTTGCTGCTAAATTTATTTATTTTAGTCCATTGCATCTAATAATTCCTGTACAGACAACACGTCCTTTCCGAAATTTTGGCTTTTAAACTCCTCAAGTATGGGGCACACAGCAAGGAAATGTCGGATGTCTTCCACTTCATTGACGTTCCACAAAGATCACAGTTTAGGCCTAGATGTAGTAGAATAGGGATTTTAAATTTTAATGCATTAGAATTCTTAGTGCTACCATTTGATGATGTGTATCAGTGAAGAAACTCGATAAAAATGCACGAGACCTCTTCTATCACTAGACAATATCGTCTTCAGTGGGAGAATTTTTCTGATTGCATAAAAGTAAGAAGTCAAGATTCTATATTGGTTTTCCTACCTTCAATCTGTGATATCGTAAGGGACCATCTAGATGTCAGTTAGTAATCCTTAATCTTTAAGTTTATATTTTCTGTGTGTTTAGATTTGAGAGTTAATATTTAAAAAACCATTCAAATTTAAAAACCGTGGAATTTTGTGATTTCTATTACATTGTTTATTCATATGCAAATAAATTGTATTTTACATTAAGTGGGATTTATTTAATATTTAACAATTTTTATTAACGTTGTGCGGCCAATCATATAAACCAAAATTATTTTAAAAATAACCAAAATGTTATATTAACAACTTAATATGAGTTCCGCTAGAATAATAATAATAATATGTCTTGTAAACATATTCAAAATTATTTTTAATATATAAAACAATCATATCTCCTGACAATACTCTTGGTCCAAAGACCGTCAGAGGTGTTGCCATTAATTGTCCTTACTTTACTCAAAGGACAAAGAAAAGAAAACAGATTAAAATGTTTAATATCAACTAAACATTACTCATTATAATTAGTAGAAAGAAAGAAAACCACCAAAATCAGAAAGAAAAAAATACTAAAAATGAATAACTTAAAAATTAAACTCTTTGGTTAAACTAAACCTACATGCTCAGCTTTTGCTGCAAATGACTTATTTTAGTCCAATGTATTTCATTCAAGTGCTTAAACAATGCCTATACAGACAACACATCCCTTCCGCTAGAAGATGTCGTGGTAAAATAAAAATTTCATTGAGTTTTCCGATTGTTAACAAATTAATGTGTCAGTTTATCAGATTCGATATTTTTAATGTTATTGGCAGCAGCTTAATCGAATCGGTTTAACTCTAAAAAAAATGCAATTATTATATCGGATCTTACGGTTTACAACTTTAATTTAAATTTAAATTGACTTCCATTCGATCAGAAGTAAAATGGAATGAAGCGGAGAGCGTCGATTCGCAATTTTACAAATAGTTCAACAAATAGTTATAACAATATAGCTGTAAGTGTTATTGTCGTAACGTCAAATGCATTGCATTTTTCACTGGCACTGTTCATAGTCACATTTATATTTTTCAGGACTATTCAGGAACTACTGCAATGGTTAAAACCCTTTTCAGTTTATCTTTAGTCATATCACCCATCAACATAATAATAAAAAAAAAAAATTGATTTCGCAGCTGAACCGCTGACGTGAGTTGAGTGAATTTCGAAAATTAAATTTATATGTTTTAGGGTTTCAACCAACTATTTGGGAAATTGCTCTACTTACGAAGGAGCTGTATAGCTGCCTGCGTGAAAGAAATGTATTATTGGAATTAGTTCGCAAATTGACCTTGTGGTCTTGGGTTATAGACTACTTCGCTTCGCTCGGATAAAAGTGTTTGAACTTTGTAATTTTATGTTATTTTACGTTCTGATTGATTTTTGGGGAACCAGATGGGCTATAAGATCGTGCAAAAAGCAAAATGAGAAGAATAATCTTGTGGCCTAGGATATGGATGGCTTTGCTTCGCTCGCAGCTGACAACTCACTTTTCATGTTTGCATCTCGGCCGTCAGTTTTGAACCGGGTACTTTTATGATATTTTACGTTTTGGGAGAACCACACGGTATATAAAGTCGTGTAAAAAAACAAAAAGCAGAATAATCACCTATATTTTATTGAATAAAGTCCAAAAAGTATGATTTTATCACGAAAAATAAAAAAAATGATAAAAACGTGCTTTTGGTTGTTTATTATATTTATTTTTCAAACCAACTATAGTATTTGGAAAATTCTCAAAACCTTCCATAACTGCAACTTTATTCATCCTAAAGTATTATCTGAAACCCTTATCTTTTTCCACCCAGAAAATACATATAGGTCTAATACTAGTGCATTTTGTTGGTTCAACAAATAAGATTACTTTAATAATTTATTTATAAATTTCAATAGTTTGAGATTTTTAAACGTATTCATTTTGTCTAGAATTACTAAACGGACAAGGAGCCCTCTAAAATATTTTTCTTGTAAAAGACCCCAAACACAATCCCTGATACCTTGCAGGAACAAAATGGAAACACATTGTGATACCTAAATTACAATTTTATTTCACGTGTCCCTCGACCAATTCACGTCTGGGGAAATCAGTTCTGGTGATCTTTGCTCTAACACAGTCAATGCAACAGCTCAGCAAGCGTTGCCAAAACTCAATGTTTACAAATAATTTAGCGCTGGGAAATTTTATCCCACATGACACTTTATTCGTTATGCAGGGGGCAAAGATCCATACAGATCTTTCTGTCAGCTAAAGTACTGTATATAACAAAAAATAACAACAGAAAGGTTAAAAGCATTTACAGAAATAGAAGTTATTGAAATTCTCTAGTGATCAACTGATAAGGCTTTTAGTAGATCTCTCTGTATATTCTTTTCTTTAATTTACATATTTCTTTCGTAAAATTGCTTTGTTGGTTTATATGAAGCGAAATAGCACTCTGTTACATATTAACAAAAGTGCTTTCTACGTATTTAACAGGGTTGGACCTATATTATTTGAAAACTAGAGAGACTATACATACAAAATGCTAATATTTTTTTAGGTTTCACAATTTGCTACATTTATGAATGCATTTTATTTATTTTACCTTTTTCTTTTTTAAACCCATAGTAAAGCAATATGTATATATTGTAGATAAAAGTTCATTCATATTTTTTTATAATTTATTAAATTGCTACGTTAAATTTAGAAACGTTGAAAATAGTTTCCCCCATAAATATGCAAATCTAAAAGGTAGACGTATAGATTTGCAAATTGAGCTTTAAAGATTTTTTGGTTTGCCGCTTTATGAGAAACGAAATTACGCTCAACTACTACCACATGCTAACTAAATTCTATAATTAACCCTGCTGGACACTTCTAGATTATTCAAAACCTAGATAGAGTGCTCAAACAAAACTCACAATTTTTTTTATTTCAAAATTCAACTGAATTTGTATGTGCTGTAGTTATTTAGTTATAGTCAAGAAACATCAGTTTGTAATGAAACAAATAATATTCACTATACAAATATCAAATTGCCTGTACACAGCAAACCACGCGATAAGAAGTAAGACTTCAAAAACTTTACATGTTACCTCTCTTCCCAGTTTATGTCTGTGGGGGTGTTTAGTGGGTAGTGCTTTTTACTTGCATGCAAGTGAGTCCTACAGTAGAGGTGAGAGATCTGCGTAAGTGCATTTCATCCAACCGAAAGAAAAGAAAGAGAGGGTTGGGTCTGACCAGCCAAACCGATCCCAACCTTCCTACCTTGTCGCAGAAGCATAATGAGCTCTTGGCATTCCGTTCATGTCGTTAAGCCCTCGGCAAGCTGACATTTATACATATTCATTTTTATAGAGTAGATTTGAATTATCAACGACCATTGGCAGAGGGAACCCGGAGCTGCGATGAAGGTTCGTCTCGAGTTCAGAAGTGAAGAGCTGACTGAATCAGATAGTACAATGAATTAGCGCCCCCGACAGTCGGACAACGGGTGACTGGAAGAAAGAGTCCGCTGGCGTAGTTTAGTTTTGTTCCGTCGAAGAAACTTGAATTGTGCTGGATGACTTCACTGCCCGCAGTCCAACCGACATCAAATTACTGGAGCCCCGATGAAGACGTCCGCCGACGATGATGAAGCGTCAGTCAGTCAGTCGTGTTCTGTGTAGCGCTTCCCGTGATCAACCATTCTCGGATCTTCAAGGCCCGTCCAAAAACCTCACTGGATGTCTCTTAATCAGCTCAGCTTCGTTTGTTTCAGCTAGTCCCAGATTGACTCTTGCAGTCATTAGAGATTTTCCCTAGACGCTGCTTCTACGTTGTATGAATGTTTAATTATGATTGTAATGCGTATTAACCTGTTTGTATTAATTGCTGTTAATGTTTTTATAAATTGCATAAGCTACATTTATTATTATTTGTTGTCTGTTAAAGTACTATTTATTTTTAAGAATTTAATTTTGTATATGTTTGTAATTTTGTATTGGTGTTAGGTGGAAGAGAGGACTAAATAGTCCTAACCTCGCCAAGAAAAAAAAAAAAAAAAAAATAAAGCCAATATCTCTATCTATCTATCTTTTTCCCTCTCCAGCAGTTTGGGCACCAGTGTGAGCAGTTTGGGGAGAGGAGGATGGTTTAGTGATTAGTTTTGGCACCGGAACGAGTCCCACAGTGCATTCTCTTGGTCGAAAGGTCTGCGTAAAAGCATTCCATCATCTAAAAAAAAAAAAAAATAAAAAATAGCAACGACCGTATCAAGAGATGTCACCCTGCACCACTCTTTAGGTATCCAGGAAACCAGGAAAACTGGTAGTAACACCTCTTCAAGACTCAAGCATTGTTCACCGTACGCAAACTCCAAACAAGAACAGTGACATAAATTCGGTGATTAAATATTAGTTGCGATTCAATAGGAATTTTTGGAGGTTATTTAAAATTCTAAAACCGTTAAATAAATGTGTATAGTTTACTTTTTTATAATTTTTTTACTTAGTGAACCCAAGGTAAAGCAAACTTTTCCATTGAAAAGTCTAGTGAGTGATGAAAGAAACGTCACAAGTTCTACTGAAGATGTATTAATCCAGGTGCATGGTAGTACCATCTAGTTTATCGCCAAACATTTTTTAACACTTAACACCATCCACCCTGTGTTTACGAAAACAGACTAATATTAAAAACTCTTGTGTCTAGAAGTAGCTGAATAAGTGTACAACTATAAACATCTCAGCTTAAGTTTAATGTGATTGCGAAACATTTTGGATTAACATACATTAAAGCCCCAGGCTTCGCAATGGTTCCATTTAAACCAAATTACATGAATGTATTTATAACAAACAAGACGTAATTACACTTTAATTAGTGAACAATGCGCCATTCTAGACGCAATCAGAGCTTTGTAAATGAACAACTAATGCAAAGATAATGAACGATAATTGCTTTGAATAAAAGGTTTAGATTATATTTCTGTTAACCATCTGTATAATGGTTAGACATCAGTTCAGTGGCTATTTAATAATTAGCGAATTTCCATAGGGAAGATTTTTTTTCATTAAAATTTAGTTCTAGCTTCGGTCAATAGTGTAAATCGTATTATTGAGTTATCTCCCGATATTGTTTGTAGAATACAGGGTGTCCCATAAGTAAAGTGCCAAACTTCGGGGAATGGTTCTATAAGAAAAAAGTACATATAAACACAGACCCGAAAACTTTTCATTTTCTAGATATCCGCCATTTTGGTTTTTGTACAAAACAATTCTTATCTAGAGAACGGTTTGACTGATTGAGTTCAAACTTGGCAAGAAGTTTAACCTAACAATGATATATCTCAAGAAAAATAAGCGATTAAATCCAATCATGAGTTTCAAAATGGCGGCTGTTTGAAAATTTCAAACCTAAATTACTCAAAAACCGTCAATTTAACAAAAAATGTCAACGTACCTTTTTTGTAGCCCTTTTGATTCCGTATCGGATGGTCTTACTGTCAATAGAATCGGATGAAGGATAATAGTTAAGTTATGTGAAATAATTGGTTTGTTCAACCCTGCATCCTACTAAGACGGTAAATACTGCAATATTGTATGTACGTTTGCTGTCATTTTCTTTAACTCAACTATTATCCTTCATCCGGTTGTTTTGACAGTTGCAATATCCAATAGGAAAAAAAGGGCTACAAAAAAGGTGTCTTGACAATTTTCGTTAAAATGTTCGGTTTGTGAGTAATTTAGGTAAGAAATTTTTAAACAGCCGCCATTTTGAAACTCATGATTGGATTTAATCGCTTATTTTTTTCTGAGATATATCATTGTTAGGTTAAACTTCACGCAAAGTTTAAACTAAATCAATCAAACCGTTCTCTAGATAAGAACTATGTTGTACAAAAACAAAATGGCGGATATCTAGAAAACGAAGCCTTTTCGGGTCTGTGTTTGTATGAACTTTTTTTCTTATTTTAACCCATAGAACCATTCCCCGAAGTTAGACACTTTACTCGTGGGACACCCTGTTTAGAAGGTACACCTAAGGGTCAGCTCTAGTAAAACAGAAAACAACCTGCGACTCCCTATAGCGGCGGTAGGTTACGAGGACATTGCTCATCCTAATTCCATTTAATACCCGCAATTGTTCAAATAGCGTTTTTTAAAAAATAACAACTCTTGGGGACAAAATTCTTCATCCGAATGGCTTGGTAATTTTTAGAATTAATAGTTACAACGTAAAACATATTTAAAATAACCCTATAGCCGCGGTAGGTTTCACGGACATTGCTCAGCCTAAATCCATATAAAACCCGCAATTGTTCCAATAGCATTTTTTAAAAAATACCAAGCTCTTGAGGACGAAATTCTTTATGCGAATGCTTGGTAGTTTTTCGCTATAATTAATAGTGACAACATAAAAAAAATATTAAAAATCAATGTTTTAAATTGTTAATAAATATTAAACAAAATATTTTTCTTAGTTTTCAAAAAGCCATTTGCATGCGTATTGACCATAGCTTTAAAATGACATATCGTTTATAATTTTCCGATCAAAAATAAAGGAAAAATTTGGATTTTAATTTAACATTGGTGTTATGGACTGTCAACCAACATGGCCGACAGCTAGAGCCGACCCTTAAACAGATATTTATTATTGATAGATTTTACTTTTAAAAAAATACGACTAAAGTATTTCAAAGTAATTGAACTAGCATAAGACAAACCAAAGCTAAACTAGGTTGAGTTGAGTAAATATTTATGGTTTCATAGGATTATTTATTCCAGCCAAAGGAAAACGCTTTAGGTTTTGTACTGAGAGAATTGGTAATTTAGCGACGCATGTAAGAGATGATTACTTGAGTGTGTTGGTTGAGGTTACTTTCTGACTAAAGAGAATATTTAAAACTGGATTCAGCTGATTTGTAAATATATAAAGTGTTTAGTAGAACCAATCAATATCGAGCAGTAAGTTTGGTGTTGTCCTCATCCTTTCTAGTCCACGACCCATGCCAAGAAACTAATAAGTATGTCATTTGACTAACTATGACTAACATTTAATTTATAGATCTGTGGTATTCATAGGTCTACTATTTGTACAGGCGAAATTGTTATAACATGAAAACAGCAGAACAAATTTTGATCAAACATAGATTCAATCTTACCGCAAATAACAACATAAATAATTTATTATTCAATTATAATATGTTCAATGTGTACAACTGTACAGCTGAATTTGCGTGTTTGAAATATTTCACTTGATATCCTATTACTTTAAATGAGCAATTCTTGTATCTATCTTTGTATCTGTCGCGGATCTCGAAAACGACTCTAACGATTTTGATAAAAATTTGCAAATAGGGGGTTTTTGACGTCAGAAATCGAATGCGCTAGGTCTTAACTCTGAAAAATGCCCATAAAATTTAAACTCTGAACTTATTTTTATATAACCTTTCAAATCACTTAGAAGGCGAATAGATACAACTTCTTTTTATACCTCCTTCAAAATCACTAAATATTCGAATAGGTACATTATAGAGACAATCCAGATGTTAAAAATACTGAGCGATGCTCGGTCACCCAGGTACAAACAAGCCAAAGATTAGCGAGAGCCTTCAGCGAGTTTTCCAACTGCGAGCGAAGCGAAGCGTCCAGGGGCAGAGCCCCTAGTGAATTTAATTTAAACATTATGCTAATAGCCAATATTATCATATTCAGTCGCTGTGTGTCCATTAAGTAGTACTTAATATTCATAATAAGCATACGAAACACGAAAACTGAGTATAAAATAAGTCTAAGGTAACTTTATAATGGTATTAATGTTTCATGCGAGTGATTAATAGGGAATTTAACGAGATTTGCAAAGGAAATTACGTTAAGTTTAAAGTGCCGTCTAATAATTTGAACGTCACTGGAAGTGATCTTTTCACATTCTTTAGACCGAAAGACAAAGTTAAATAAAATGGTTGCGTGAGTTATTTAAAAATAACGAAACAAATGTTAACTTAAAATATGTTGTTAAAATGCAGGTTGGTATTTAGAAACATTACTTATTGATTTTTTGACTATATTTACGTATTTAAAAATATTTTTCGTTAGAATAATTAATAGACCGTGTCGCACGTGGTAAGAAGGCTGGCTGAAAAACAGCTGACTTCAATTGGTCGTGCTGCTACTAGTGGCGTAAGGTAAAAATCATTTCATTATTAATTACTAATGGTATACAAACAAGGTGTGTTCAATGTAAAAATAATTCTCGTCTGAAGTGTAATAAGTTTAATATAGCAGTTAATGCAATTTTCTTTACTCTTTTTAAAAATAAATGAACTAAAATCAACAAACAACATAATGATAAAGCTTAAGTATTATATTATTCATATATTTTGTAATTGTAATTATCACTATAACTTCAAGACTATTTATTCAATAATATTTTGTCAACTTTACATATCATTTTAATTAATTCCACCATCCCATTCATTCCCGCTGTTTCCGAGCGGGAACATTTATTATTGTTAAAACCTCAAAATTTTGTGGCTAAAAACTACACCACAGTAAATATTAAATAATGTGAAATAAAAAATATTAATTGAAAAATTTAATTTAAAAAAACAAAACAATTTGCGCATGAATGGGTTAAAGAAGACGATTTATACATGTCGTTACTTTATGTTTTTGCACTATTCAGTTAATTACATGTTAAAAATATTTGAAACGCACTGGCATCCTCCCTACAATTCTGTATTTAATTACAGAAATCACTCCCGCGCATACAAACACGCTTGTTGTTTGTTGCCTGTGTGCATCCAAGCGTACAGTCTGGGATTAACAACCTTTTGCGAAATCATCCCCGTGTACTTTCATACGTAACCCGTCACAATGGACTTTTCAGTAACTTTCGTGTAAAAAGAGGACGAGTTTACAAATTTCAAAACGCTCATCAACGTAATTAGAAAAATACGATAGTTAAAATTAATGCGAGTAGAACGCATGAAAAGGGAGCAGTACAGAAAGTTTTACACACATTTTATAAAGGTTATTTTCGTTATCGTATAGCGCACTTTGGAATCAGCTATTTGTGGAATTTCGGTACAAGTGGAAGCGGCATTAAAAAAATTATGATTATTTTATTTATTAGTTTTAACAATATTCAACGGAGGGAATAGTTATTAGTTATTAGTTTTGCTGACAAAATCAATAGAATTTTAATTTGATTTTATAACGAGTCGTTACAACAGAGATTGAAATGGAAACTCTCTTTGTACTTAAATTAGAAAGATTCAAATTTAGTTCAGTTTCATAAATGGCCGATTCTATATAAAGCTATTTTCTCTGGTATATCAGATCTTCTGTTACATAGACTCTAATTTATTTAATTTATTATTTATTATAATATTTCATTCCTTTTATTACAATAAGAAAGACACAATAATACATTAAATACTATAAAATACACAAAAGAGAAAAAAACAAAAACAATATTACTTCTAAATCCTAAAACAATAAAAAACTTAATACACACAAAAGAAAAAACTTAAGAAGAAATACATTAAATACTATAAAATACACAAAAGAGAAAAAAAAACAAAACAATATTATTTATAAATCCTAAAACAATAAAAAAACTTATTATACACAACAACAGAAAACACTTAAGAAGATGAAGAGAAAAAGAGAAAAAAGGAATGAATAATGCAGCCTCCATGGGTATGCCCGTTTTGAGGCTGCATAATTATCTCTCAATTAAAATAAAAAGACAAGAAAAAAAAACAGAGTTTAAGATGACATTTTTTTAATTGAAACACTCAAGGCTGCCGCCCACTGAATACTGTACTATAATATAGTGCAATAACTTTTGGGCGATATTCCACCTGCGATGAAAACCAAAAGGTATACTATAGGCCTATAAGTGCTATGAAAATGCTATACAAATTTATTAATTCCATATGTTTTCTCTTGATAAACATTTTTTATATTTATTTTCTGTAGGCCTGTTTATGAAATAAATAAAATGTAAATTGTTGTATTTTATTAACAATATTTTATGAAACAAAATAACTGTTAACTTACCACTTACTTGTTAAAACAATTCAAGAAATGGTGTCAGGATTTCTTTGCCTTAAATAATACGATGTTATGAAAACATTAGTTGTATGTGAGAACCAAATTTTCCTCTGGTGTAAACGCTTGTTAATTCCGGTAGTATCATGTTTTATGATACCAACAGCCCATAAAAAGTGATTAAAACATTCGGAAGTAATTAAAAATGTATTTTCGTGTCCACATAGGTCGTCAAATAATGTGTAGGTTCAAATCCACGTGGGGACATCTTCTGATCCGAGGCTGACACCCGAGTTTGTACGATGTGAGCGAAGACCATAACCTGAGGCAAGAACTGAGGCAGGGTGAGGTTGAAACAGCCTAAAGATTAGTATTGAATGTTGACGCATTTTCCTAACACTTCATCGTTCCCATTTTATTAGCAAAGCTAGGAGAAGAGAAGTTCTTCATAAAAATGTTATTTTTTCAACTGAGCGTTTTCAGTACTTTTCACGAGTGACACAACCAGTGACTTAACGGTGTGCAATAGCAGGACTACACAGTCCCATACAGTCCTCTTCAATATAACTTAGGCCATATCTTTCATCGAATTTTGAAGATAAACTTTTGTAATTGGTAGGAAATCGTTAATAAACATCTAAATTACAATTCGTAGGTGATATAAATTGTAAATTATAAATTTTTATTAAAGGTATTTGCCTTTAATTTATGTATAGAAAATATAGAAGATTTTCCGTCGAGTCTCTTGATAGCAGTAAACATCGGGATGAATTTTGTTACGTACTAACTTACGTTACAGCTTTCTGCAAATTTAAATGTCGTACGCACACGGCTGAAACTAAAAATACGATATTCTAGTAGCGCTCGAGCGCTTTATCAATGCAATATCATAGGCCAGCCTTCCCAAGGTCGGCTAACTCACTGGATTCGATGTTTTTACTCGAGTGATACTGCACACCCGTAACTTAAAACACCCCGTCACCGGTGGCATCACTGGTTGCGTGTTACTTGTCGCCCTCGTCTTAATAGAGGCCTAAGCCTATCAATAATGCCATAAAGACCAGATCTTCTTTGTATATTATGAAACGTAAATGCAGTGACTAATTCTAATGACTAATTCTAATTTCCCAAACCGAAGTAAATACAAATTACATCCAATATGTATACAAGCTATTCCACTAATATATTTTTTAAATGTCTACAGTTACAACATAAAGGGTTTTCAGTCAAGTAATAAGCGGGTTTTTTTTAAAAGGAAATTAGTTCCACAAAGTTTCAAAGATTAAATTGGAAACGGAGGTCATTAAAAAGAGTAGGCGCTGTTGCGGGAAGTTTGAGAACTTCCTGCATTAGCGACCCTGACGGGTAACCATGACAAAGTTATATTATTAATGTATGTACGAATTTTACTAAATTTATCACTTAAATACGAGTAATTAATAAGTAACTTTTGGTTATTTAGGGTGAATATAAATGTTCTGGAGACTCTATGTGACTACTAATTTTGTTTTTTCATTATTGATACATTTCAGAGATATAAAGGAAGTACTGAGTTTTAGACTACTGTGTGAACAAGATTGTAAAATATGTGAAGAAAGTGCATTAAATTACCATTCATTACACTTACTTCAATTGGTAAAACAATCGTTGTTTTATGGATTATGAAAAATTATGAGTTCGTATATTTTACCTTATCCAAAAAGTGCTCGGTGCGTCTAAAGAATTTCTCACTTCAAAAACAATCTGAATATCCTAATTTTATATTTCCGCAAACCTTGCTTTGACGGTATTTATTTCAGTTTTTAAAGTTTCAATCTAGTCAGGTATTTTAAAAGCGTATTCATATTGCTGTGTTTGCCAAGTTGTTGTTAAACGTCTTCTCTGGAAATTTAATAACCGCGCTCACTAGACTGACCCTATTCCGTTTAACCAACATTCGGTTTAAAATGTATGTCATTACTTAGCATTGCAATAAGAAATTCTTTTACATAAGTGTTACAATTAATGTGCAGTAAGAGCTCTTAAAACTTATTAGCGAATTTCCATAGGAAGGATAAGCTATTGCAGTGACTCTTATGGTAAGACCATGAGTGGTCAAAGAGCATCGATCATGGTTCCCAGAATACATTTTTGGGGTCACTAGTCATATATTTTTTATGTATATATATATATATTCGCACTCTAATACCCGCATTTTACCTCCGATTTGATACACATGTAGGTTTTTAAATACAAGGTGTCAAAAAAGTCTGGGTACGGCTTAATATCTCAAAATGTACGGGTCTTATGAGATAGAAATAAAAGCAATTGTTCACAACCATAAAAGAACTACTTTTTGGCGAGTTTGAAATTTTTGTCCGCCATCTTGGATCCGCTATCTTGGAATGATAACTTCATTTTTTTAAATAGGAAGGTGGTCATGTGATACATCATTTCAATGTAGAATGTCAAGAGAAAACCAACTGTGAAATTTGCACAACCATATCTTTAACCAATTCAAAATGACGGCCAAAAACAACGAAATCGTGTTTTCCGATTTTGCCCCACTTTGCAGTACTGTTTAAAAAATATAAATTATTATTCATTTTGGATTAAAAATTAAATAAGCTTTCAAACGATATGCCACACAACTATATTTGGGAGTATTTAAACATTTTTAGTTACAGCCATTTTGATTTTTTCAAAATTGATTTAGAGTGGTTGAATTAAATTCAGTTGTGTAGCATATCGTTTGAAAGCTTATATAATTCTGAATCCAAAGAGAAAAATAATTAATATTTAAATAAAAAAATAGTACAGCAAAATGGGGCCAAATCGGAAAACACGATTTCGATGATTTTGGCCGCCATTTTAATCGGTTAAAGATATGGATGTGAAAATTTCACCATTGGTTTACTCTTTAAATTCTACAACGAAATGATGTATCACATGACCACCTTCCCTTTTAAAAAAATAAGTTCATTCCAAGATGGCGGATCCAAGATGGCGGAAAATTGTTTAAACTCACCAAAGAGTAGTTCTTTTATGGTTGTGAATAACTGCTTTTATTTCTATCCTATAAGACTCGAACATTTTGAGATATATATAAGCCTTACCCAGACTTTTTTGACACCTTGTATAAACATTGTAAACATGTTTATACTATTTACAAAGACCAATATATAAAAATTGTTTGTTTTTAGCTAAGAAATCGGTTATCTTTTAAGATACAGAAAGAATACAAAAAAAGTTACGTTTTTGATTAAAAAAAAGGAAATATTTGTTTCTTAATGTTTTTGTAAAGTTAGCAGTTTTCGATATATTTTACATTAAACATACTAAACGGCCACCATTTTATTTTTTGTACATGGGTAAAAGATGCCATACGAAAATATGTCTCAATATTTGGGTTCAATATATTTCCTACATTCAAAGATATAAAGTTTTTTGTTAAAATAGGTGGATAATTCGAAAGCGAAGCATTTCAGAACTTATTTATATGAACCTTTTTCTTTATATTCTCTAGTAGAACATGTCCAGAAAGTTTCCTCTTTTCTGCCTCAATCACCCTGTATAATATTGAATAGATAAACCAGTAGGAAGAAGTTTTGGAAAATTCATTTAAAATATGCCAGATGCAGAAGTTTTAGAGTCCAACTGATATAAGCGATAGGATAGAATTTACCTATGTTCTAAAAAGATTTTTTTCTGCTTTACAGCTTTGATATTTAAAGTGAAATTATGTTGAATTTAAGGAGTTAATTTATTTGGAATTATATATAAAAAAATAAATACTTTCCAAATTTGTCTTTTTTAATGATGGAATGAGTTTTTTCTCATTTTCGTAACTTTTTTATTCAAATCTGACACATTTGAAGAGTTTTTACTTTATCGTATTATTTCCAATAAACCTAGACTATTAAAAATAAATTTAATATTTGTTCAAGTAAATAATTTCCAAAGTTTGAAATAGAATTACTTCCATGTTATAAACTAAAGCGTTTGAAAGTAAATATTTGTGAGTTACTATAAATTTTAAAAGAGACTTTACGAATTTACATTTTATATTTCGTCACGTCTCCAAAAACAAATCACCACTTTTATATTCCGAGCAAGGTTCTATGTGTAACACAAGAAGCGATTTATTTTTTAAACTATTTACATTTTATGGAGTGTTGTGTATTTTTCTTCAGCGCCAACCTTATCACGTCTTACTCCCCTGAGCACCGTATCCAGACTGAAACAGCATCTTAAGGAAGTCACGCCTCCTGAATACCAACATGGATCTTGTCTTCGAAATTTGTCTCGCATATTTTCTGTGCAGTTTTAAACAGGTCAATATTACTGTTTACTTTAAAATACCATGGTATGGTTAGTAAAGAACAGTTAACAAAAGTGCAAAGGAAATTTCACTTTATAAAACCAAACGCTTCATAATTCAAGAAAATCTCTACTTTCAGTGTTGAATAAAGAGAAATGGCACTGAAAATAAAATAAAGTTATTCAATATATCCTGAATTATTAGGGAATATCCTTAGGAAAGATGAGCTATGCAGAATTTAGTACGTTTTTTGTTTAAGATAAAGTATTTGTGAAATTGCAACAGCTTTTTAACATTCCATTGTAAAACATATTGCAATTTTAATTAAATTTTATTGTTTGCAAATGGAAAATAAGAATCTTTAATAAATTGTTGAAATGACAGTTTCTGAAACATTCAGCGCTTCTAGTGGCTAAACGGTTAAGTTTATCAAAAAACACCAAGAATAAAAAAGTCTTAAAATTAAAATTGCATGTCAAACCCAAATCCATCATAAAAAATAGGGGTTTCAATAAGAAATTTGAAAGTTGGCCGCCATATTGGAAAATGGAGGCATAATTTCGAAATTTCAAATTCATATTTTTAATGGCCACTAAAAAGTAGGTGAAGTCCCCCATCTAAAGTTTCCTGTAAATCTTGTCGCTTCTGATATACCAATGGCGGCACACTTAAAATAGTCACCATGTTAGCCTATAGTAGTATTGTTAGCGTAGCCTAGGAGAATATCGACTACAAAGAAAGTTATAGGTGTTTAAAAACTGCCGCTTTTGAGCCAAGTTTTTGACCATTTTGCCAATATTTTCAGAATTTAATTTAAGTTGTTAATATAAATCAGTTATTTTTATCACTTCTATTCATATCATAAGGTATTTCACCATATTAGTAAAAAATTTATTTTAAAATAACGAAATTACCTCTTAAGTTCTCTTTTCGCTTTTTCCTCATTTTATCTTTTTCTCTTAGTTTATGAATGATTAGTATTTTTATATAAATGTAAATTAATATATTAAGAACATTTTTGAAAAATGTATTATAATATATTATGATAAATGTAACATGCAAAATTTAATTTTGTGTCATTGCTATTTTGATAATTTACGAATTATGTTATATAAAACACTTTCAGGTTATACTAGCACTTGTTTTCAAAAATAAATAAAAAATATTTCACTAATATAATTAATTTTCATTATTGACATTTTTTATTAAATAAATGTGTCTTACGTATAAATATTATTATTTATACTTTCTCCCCCCTATACGTAGTATATGGAGAAAGTAGACTATTGTTTTCGTCCAAATTTTTAGTTTTAATTTTTAGTGGAGTTATCTGTTTTGGTGCTCCCTGAACCCCAAAAAATTATTTAGTGGAATTATCTGTGTTGGTGCTCCCTGAACACAAAAATATTTTTAGTGGAATTATTTGTTTTGGTGCTCCCTGAACAAAAAAAAAGTGTTTTTTCTGTGATGTCTGTCCGTGTGTCTGTGCGTCTGTGTGTCTGTTAGGATGCGTACAGAGCTGAACGGTCCTATTTTGATGAAATTTAGATTTAGGTGTAGTTCTGAAATATCGTCAGGCGTTTTTTCATTTTTTCAAATTTTTGATTTTTAAGGGGTTTTACCCCCCCCCCCAAAATGGCAAAAAACTTCTCAGAAACGGCTCTAACGATTTTGATAAAATTTGGCTTATTTGTAGCCCATAATGTACCCTACCATATTCAAAAACCTTCGTAAAATCTTCTTAAAATTCTCGTTTATGTAATAATAATAATAATAATAACTAATTTTTGGGGGTTTTTGGATAAAAACGGGGTTGTTTTTCAAAAAGTTTCAAAACATTTTTTCGTGCATCTATACAGGCCTAATTGACATGTTTGGTGAAAATTTGTTCGAAATCGATCTAATAGTTTTAATAATAATAAAATAATATGGATTTGTGTTACATGCATCTAATATTTTCCATGGTAGGTATGTCCTATTTTTGCAATTCTAAATAACCACCTCCTATGCTACTCTTGGGAAGGTATAAAGTTTCAACTTGGAGAAAGTATGTGACAGTTATATGGTACCGTTTATTATTATTCAGAAAAGATTTTATAGCTTATTTAAACTTACAAAAATTGGGAATGAAATTAATAGTGATTTTATTATGCGGTTATACCCGCTCTCAGTCAGGCCGATCGAGTCAAGACCTATGACTGACGCGGTTAAAGCCGCAAGCTCTATCCGAGGGCGCCAACTTTCTGGTCATTGCTAATAGAACCGTAAAATGGCGGAGCACGGAAAGTTTTAAAGTTTAGAAAGAAGATGGCCTGAAATATTCAAAAGTGCAACAAATAGTGGACAAGCTAACAGTTTTAAAATTTTAGATATAAAGGGGTATTGCAGACTTTACTTATACTCAGTACCGCTAACTAATTTACAACGAACAATCAACAATTATTGCGACATTATCAGATTTGTTTAATTTAAATCTAAATGTACGTTTAATTAAAATGTAATCAAAGCGGAATAGAGACAACGGTTGTGTGACTAGGCATTGTATTGTGCTCGATGCAGCTACGGTATACATTTTGTTTTTTGTTGAATCGGCAGATTTTGGGTATGATTGTAGACCTGCTCCTCAAGTGGGGCGGCACCCTTAAAAATTGAGAATTTTCCCGGTTTTTAAGGAATTATTGTGGTTATTAACGAATTTCTATAGGAAAAATGAGCTATTGCAGTGGCCCTTATGGTAAGACCCAAGGTCGGGAGTAGCAAATGAGCACCGACCATGGTCCCCAGGACACGTTTTGGGGTGTCAATAAAAATCATATATATATATGTACATATTTTTTTATGTATGTGTGCTCACTCTAACGGACACATTTTAAGTCCGATTTGGTTCAAATTTGGTACACATGTTGGTTGTCTACGTCGCTCGGACGAGTTCGTTAGCCAAAAGAATCCAACAACCGGAAGCACGTTTTTTGACCGGAAGTAACAATTTGTTTAGATTTTTCCTATGAGAATAAATGTGTGTTAGAGGTTTTCCTACAAAAATAAATTTAGGATGTTATTCTGCACATTTTGTTTTTTTACGCGACCTTATAGCTCGCTTGGTTTCCCCAAAATCGATCAAAACGTAAAATACCATAAAAGTACCAGGTTCAAAGAAATTTGGTGGATTTTACCGTGGTGTTAGCGTGCGACTGTCAATGCACTGTGTATTGAAGATACTCCCAATACGGGGGTTGCCGTGCGAAGCTCTCAATGTACTGTGTATTGAAAATACTGCCAATATACGGAATGGCTTGCGAAGCACGCAATGCTTTTTGTATTGAAGATACTCCTAATATGCGGAATGGCGTGTGAAGCATTTTGCAGCTATTCAGCACCGTCGTGAGTAGTCCTTTTTCCAAAATTGTTGGTTGAAACCCTGAAAAATAGGCCTATAAACTTATTTTTTGAAATTTGCTCAACTCACGTCAGCGGTTAAGCTGCGTGGTCGAATTATTAAGCTTGTATAATATCAAATTGAAATCTGCCGACGAATTTTGGTTAACGACTTACAAGCGAAGAGATTGAGCCCTATTAGAATTAATTTAATAGATTCAAACCCGAGATAATTGTTATTTTTGGTAGTTTTTTATCAACAAAATCACTCGTACTATGAAAATATTGCGTTTTTGTTTAAGTTATATTTTTTATATGGACTATCTTATTGAAGGTACACTTTAGTAGATACAGTCATAAAGTTTATTTATTGGCAATGTAATGTTCATTTCAATTTATAAAACTTATTCATATTTTACTCAAACAAATTTACCTCAAAGCCGTTTTTTACTATTTCGTAAAATCGAATTTTTATCACAATTATTGGTTGTTGTTCCTTAGGCTCTAAGCTTTAATTTAAGCCCTTACAGAAGTAATTTCGACAATTTTGGCCTCAGAAATAGTAATTTTTAGCTCAAACTTAGCGTTTTTACATAAAGTTTCGTATTTCTAGACTACATGAAATTTTCAGACTGTTATCGCACAGTCTGAATATTGAAACTTAAAGTGATTAAGTTTCAAATATACAACACAAACACTGTAGTAGAGGTTCAAGAACCCAGTCAGACCATTTATGCCCAAAAAGTCGTTATTTATAGATAATCTTTTGCTCAATTTACTTAATTTAAAAAAAATACTATACTGTAACGCAACAATATTTTAAATATATTTTTAAAATGAACATTCGAAGGTGGTTTAGAAATAATTTTGACCATTTGGGTTGAAGAATTGGTCACATGAAAATTTGATTTTCTTTTCTTCTTTAATAATAATTTTTCGTTTATTGAAAATTAAATAAAAGTTTTTAATGTTCTGAGACGCTGTAAGTTTCAAATATTTTGTTAACAGTTTGTGACGAACATTTTAAGGGATTTCAGAAATATTTTGAAAATTTGGGGCCGAGTAATCGGCATTTGCAGCTCGATTTTTAGATTTTAACGTCCTATTTTGACTTTTTTTAACACTTGATATATATTACAGAGATCGTTTTGCGATTTGAGCTTCCAAAGTCGGTAAAATATTATAACTCTTAATGAACTTTTCTTCCACTGCATCTGAAGATCAAACTTGAAAGTAAGTAGTTGAATGTCATAATTATAACTTTCAGAAATGTGTTTAAATATCAAATTCTAATAGTTTTAACTGTTTGGCAAAACATTTTTTATGATCATTTCACACATCAAACACCCAACTATTTTTTTGGAGATTTCAAAAAAATGTATTTCGCTAAGTGTTTATATAACACCACATCTTTGCTAGGACCAGATTAATGTTTTTATTTATCTTGTAACTATTTTTATTAAGAATATACATAACAATTAAATAATTCATTGTACTAGCCGTATTTTAAATGTACGAGTATGTTTTAAAGTACTATAGAGTGGAGCTTATTGTTCTAAATGAAATACCCAACGCAGACTGAAGGTTTCTTATTGCTAATTATTTTTTGAAATGAATTGATTAACTATTTGTATTTTAATGTTTTTATTTATTTTTTATTTTCGTGTTAATTTTTTGCATTAACACGATGAATCTTATATATTGTTGTTTTTGCTTTTTTATTATTTTTACTTAATTGTTTTCTTATTTGTTCAATTTTCTTTATTTTATGTCAGTTAGTCTAATGCAAGTGTTTAGATCAGCGAATAGAGCAGTTCAATCGATAACCGGTAATAGGTAAACTGTCCAAACGTACAGGTTTACACCGAGCAGACAAGTAAGTACAGATGGTACTATATTTTAGTTTCTAAACAAAATATTTCTTTTAAAATATAACTTAATTTTTTCACCAAGTCTCTTTCCAGATATAGGGCAAAATATACTAAACCGTGTAAAATGTTGTACAGATAATATCTAGAGAAACTCCTGCAAAACTAAAAACAAACATCTTCTGAAGGAGATTGATTCCATCCGAACAAACCAAACCATTTCTATGTAAAGACGGGAAGCGCACTATTTATATGTATAGAATAGTAATTTGATAAAGGAAGGTTGGTTTTGTTCGATCTTCACTTCTTCTGTGTAAACTGACTTTCACACACTTCAGCTCAACGTAGGAACTTTTTAAGTTACAAATTCATATTGTAAAAGTAAATTATTCCATTGCATTCATTTTAAAGTAATTTACAACACAAAGTTTTTGACGAAATATATTTGGTTGATAAATTTCGTTTGATGATTTTTGTTTATTTTTATTCGAGTTAATCAGTTAGTTTTTGTTACATACTAGTAAGCCCCAGTAAAAAAATCCACGTACATTAATTAGCTACACACCGGAAATACATAATTTATACAAAGTACGGTACTATTTAAAAACAACAGACTTTATCTAGGCCAACCTAACTAACGGACATTTTTAACTCGGTAAATGTGTACAATTATTAGGATTATAAAACTGTTAGTAGGCCTATTTGTTAAATTTTTAAATTTATTTACGTTATTATGTATTTAAATAAAGATAAAACTATTATCTTTTAATTGATATTTATTTCATATAGATAGATCAAATTATTTAGGTAGTGAAGAAATTATGGAAAATGTTTATGTTTGTTATACGAAGATGTACGAATATGTAAAAGTTTAACGAATAGATATCTCTATTTTAAATTTGTATAAACGAATATTTGGTTGATATAAGGTTGTATTTATATACAGTTTATAACCTCAAAGCAAATATTATTACTTATTATAGCATACATAAGTAAATCACTCAAATTAAAAAAAATCAACTTCACAAGAAATTATAATGATTAAAGTTGTATTAACATAACAAAATTTGGAAACCGGTTGACCCTAAAGGCCATCCCTGTAACTTCCCGCTAACTACAGCTAATTTTCCGCTATTTGTGGAAATTTTGAACTGCCATAACTTTTGAATGAATCAACCGATTTTTATGCGATTTGCGGCAATCGATGCAGTTTTTTAAGTCCATTGAAAGAATCAACAACAAAAATTTTTCAGATGAAAAGTTTCGGAGTAATTGAGGAAAAACACTTTTTTTTATTTTCTTTCGTTCACGATATCTCGCGAATGAATCAACCGATTTTTATGCGATTTGCGGCAATCGATGCAGTTTTTTGTGTCCATTGAAAGAATTGACAACAAAAGTTTTTCTGATTAAAAATTTCGGAGAAATTGAGAAAAAACCCTTTTTTTATTTTCTTTCGTTCACGATATCTCACGAACGAATTAACCGATTTTGACCGGACTGGTAGCGATCGACGTCGCTTTTCAAGGTTAAAAGCTGATTAGATTTTGGAATTGATCGGTAAAGCCGTTTAAAAGTTATTCCAAAAAAACCTGATTTGAAAATTTTTTATTTCTTAGTTTTTTCGAAATTTCTCAGAACCTACCGGTCCGAATTAGTTGAAATTTTCAGGAAATCTAAGTTTGATGGAACTCTTTAGAACGCCGTTTGGTAGGATCCAATCGGTTAAGCCGTTCAAAAGTTATAAGCGGGTCACATACTTACATACACACACACACACCCCCACATACAGACAGGGTGACACCCTCTCGGGAGTGGTCAGGGAAGATTCCTAGGACCTCAAAACGTCGAGATCTGATGAATACTCGATTTTCGAAAAAAGGGGTGAATCCAATAACTTCCCGATTTTAGAAAATTTTCAATTTTCTTAGCGGGAAGTTAAAAAAGTTTAATCTATACTATGTTTGTTTAAGTATTACAGATAATGGATGAAATCAGCTGTTATATTATATGTTACTCACTCTCTTTTATAGGAGTTGATGATTTTCTGTGCAAAATTTATAAATAGGTTATCATTAAAAATAGCTAATCTTGTACAACTACAAGTAAACCCGTTACAAAAAAGTAAATATCATCGTTTATTATTAAAAAGGACTTCACCCCGGCGGCGACCCATGGCGAAATCCTATGCAAACAGATTATTGTACACTCTGT
This sequence comes from Philaenus spumarius, assembly GCA_018207615.1. Lineage (NCBI taxonomy): Eukaryota > Metazoa > Arthropoda > Insecta > Hemiptera > Aphrophoridae > Philaenus > Philaenus spumarius. The sequence continues at coordinate 109,368 of JAGFPH010001983.1, forward strand.
GATTAGGTAATACAGAGATTGAAATAGATCCAACCAACTAGTTCGTCATTAATATTTAAATAACCAATAATCAGCATTTGAAATAAATTTTAATATTACCGACCAAATGAAGCAGTATAACATGTGACAATAGATGTTTAACAAGCTTTTAAACACTAGATTTTGTTTACTTTTACATAATATATTATTCTAAAATCATATTTTCTGCATTCACTAATTTGTTCAGTATGCATTTTTTACGTTTTACCTTTTTTTGAGCTGGTAGGTTTGAGTTTGAGAAGGGTTTGGCCTGCCCAACGTAGCAGTAAACACATTCAATAGTCTTATGCAACTCTTAGTACGTCTCTATCTTGTGTTTCCGTACATAGTTTCTACGGGTGCCTATTAGGTATGTTTGTTACTTCTTTCGGGTGTATGTAGTTTCAAATAAACAATTGTAATGTAAAATACGAACTTTACTTAGATATTGTTTCATGTAATATAATTATTATGTTATCTTATATATTAAAACATATCGGTTTTTCTTTTCCGAGTCCATTTGGCATTTCTACCCGACCGATTTTAATAATTGAGGTCTTAAATTAAAGGTATGCACGCCCAGATTTGCCATCAAGCATCTGCATTAATTTATCTACCCCGTAACTCGACTTATACTCAAACAAAAATTCCTCCCCATGCATTTCTTATGGGAGTTTCAAATTTGCAGCATTGTCTTATGTTGTTTTTCATATATCTCCGGATTTACTATAGGTGCATAGTTAGTTTTGATCTTGAAATACTTATTGAATTACAGGCTTTCATATGAGATAGAGATCATTCAAATTTGTTGAGTTTAATGCGAGTTATGGACCTCCAAACAACATAAATTTTCATTTTTCTAAAATTTGCCTTTAATTAAAGATCCATATCTCAAATTGTTATTAAATTATACTATATATTTTAGCCTAAGAACCTTCAGTGAAATACCGGTTTTCATTTAAGTCATTGATTATTGAAATTGGACGAGTTTTAAGCGAACACACTATGGACAACCAACATAAAGTTTAATTTTTTCACACTTTTCCGAAATTGTCTTTATAAAATCCATTCCTCCTTTTGTTAACCATATGTTTTTAACATATGTTCGTGGAAATATGATTGAATATTCTTTCATAAGTATAATTATTTTTGATTTAGAATTGATAGTGGAAACGTATTTATTTTATTTTTTATGTGCAATTTAATTTTTTTAGGATTTTAAAGACTTTTATTATTTATCTGCCGAATTTCAATCATGAAACTATGAATTCGTAGTTGAGGTGATTATTAGTCTATTATTAATTTTGAGTTATTGTATTATTTGTGTGTTCTCAAATCCAGTTGTATTTAATATGGATTTTGGTAGGATCACCAAATTTACTAAATGGAAGCGTAAACAACTCAAAGTGGAAACTGGAACGAAAACTGGGAAGCCTCAGACAGAGTCTAATGACTCAAGCAATTCTAAAACTTCGAAGAAAAGCTAATTCACCGTGTGTAATGATTTATTGAACGCTACTTTAAAAAAATTGATGTTTTTGACTATGGTGTTCATAATAAGGTCGACACACAGCCAATATTGTTTGGAAAGAAGTATTGTAAAAGGCCAAAGACGACTGTTTAGTTTTATTTTTTTAAATATATGTTTACTATTTTTTTTGTTATTAATTATTTTTGTATTACTGTAATAAAAATGTATACTTCCCTGAGAGGCCTACTAATTTGACTAGAATATTATCACCATTATTAAGTTCAGTAATATTGTATTATTAATTTCAATGCTGCGGAGCAGCACAAGCCTCTAGTAAATTATTGAAAAATGTTTGTAGTTTATAACCCCGCTCAATAACCTCGGCGGCAACCCATGGTGAAGCCAATGAAAACATATTATTGCATACGTTGATATTTTCACTAACCTACACATTGCTAATGCAAGACAGAGTTCGAAATAGACACGACCAACCTCAATAATTTGAATTGCAGCATGCGTTGTAATTTTACCGTTAATACTTAAATAATCAATATTCCACAAACATTTTATATTACCAACTACTGTATTATATAATTAATTATTTTAATAAATTATTATTATCTATATATATAAAAGCGAAATACCGCTCACTCACTCACTCACTCACTGACTGACTCATCAAGATTTCTCAAAAGCTACCGAACGGATTGAAATGAAATATTTGGTATATAGCTTCCTCTAGGGCCATAAGTGTTCACTAAAAAAGGGTTTAAAAAAATTGGAAATTTTAGGGGGGGGGG
>JAGFPH010001983.1:113854-124349 GCA_018207615.1 Philaenus spumarius
GGTTTGGGGGATCAAAGTTATTAAATCACGATTTCTTCAAAACTACCGAACGGATTGGAATGAAATTTCGTATGTAGCTTCCTCTAGGGCCATAGGTGCTCACTAAGAAAGGGTATGAAAAATTTCGAAATTTTAGGAGGGGTTTGGGGGGATCAAAGTTACTAAAATCATAATTTCAGATCTTTTATTATTATGAAAATAGTGCTTTTATTATTTAAGATCTCTATATATAAAAGCCAAATACTCACTGACTGAACACTTAAAAAGAATACAATTACGTTAAAAAGACTGAAAATACTAACCACCACGGGCAACGCCGTACGGGTCAGCTAGTTTATTATATAATTAACTATATATAAATAATTTTTCAAACTGCTAAAGTCAGTCTTAGACATTGAACAAAGTGGTTGGAATGCCTTGTTAATTACATTTCATGAAGTACCGAGGTAGTGTGTTAACACACATTCATCCGGTAGACATGTGTGTAAATGTTTGTGGTAACCAAAAGCAAGTAGTGCGACTGACGTTTGATTTTACCACGTGTATATTTTATAAACACATCAAATATCTCTCTTAGGTTTATTCTTGAGTAGTAAAAGTATTTTTTACAAACATTTTAACAATAGCTATATATATTGCAATTTTACAAATAGTGTTTTGTGTACTTAACACCAAATAACCCAAAACAGAAGTAGTCTTCATTCATTGAAAGCATTTGATCTTATGAACCTTGTTGTTTTGTTGTACGTATCGATATCGAAGCAATTTTCTGTCCAAACTCGATCATAAAGCTTCCAAAGCTTCCAAGTTATCAAATCAAAACTTTTTCTAATTCCTTTTCTAACAAACATAATACAAGTCATAAACAAACAAAGAATACGGATAATTATTAAAATACACTTTTATTTTAGTATTCAACGTTTTTAAAACTGACTAAATAAACGGTACCGTATTAGGAACTGGCACCTACTTTCCCACAAACGCATTTAAATTATTAAAAAGATTCATTGTGACTTCATAATTATTGGTGGGGTAGGAGAGGTGATATTAAAGTAGGAGATTAACTAATATATTATTATTATTAGCTAGAGAGAAAACTATTCGATTGATTTCGAACAAACCTGCACAAAACATGTCTATTAGGCCTGTATAGATGCATGAAAAATTTGGAAAAACAACCCCCTTTTTGTCCAAAAAACTCTCAAAAATCTGTTATTATTATTATTATTAGCTAAGCAAGAATTTTTAGAAAGATACCGTCCTCTGCATATGGTAGGGTACATCAAGGGCTACAAAATAAGCCAAATTTGATCAAAATCGTTAGAGCCGTTTTTTTATAAAAAAATAATAACTGATTTTTGGGGAGTTTTTGGCCAAAAAGGGGGTTGTTTTCAAAACATTTCAAAACCCTTTTTCGTGCATCTATATAGGCCTAATTGATATGTTTGGTACAAATTTGTTCGAAATTGATCGAATAGGTTTCATTCTAGCTTTGTATACATTACATACAGACAGACAGACAGACATACAGACAGACATTTTGTAAAAACCACATACCAAATTTCATTCCAATACGTTCGGTAGGTTTTGATAAATCGTGATTTAGTAACATTGACCCCCCCAAAACCCCAATAAAATTTCGAATTTTCGGAAACCCTTTCTTAGTGCGCGTCTAGAGCCTATAAAGAGTATTAGTGCCAAATTTCATGTTTGTAGGCCTTGTAGTATTGGAGAAACTGTGATGAGTCAGTGAGTCAATGAGTAAATGGTATTTGGCTTTTATAAGTATAGATATACGTTTTTAATAACTCATATTACCCCAAAACGTGTTCTGGGGACCACGATTGGTGCTCATTGATCACTCCCGACCTCTGAACATAAGTGTCACTGCAATAGCTCATATTTCTTATGAAAATCCGCTGATAACGATCGAACATTTTTATCTGGGTGATTTGCTGTTTCCGAAACACACTTTTACTTGGTCATTTTTACTATGTTAGATAGATATTCCAGCAATAACATCTCACACATAAATAGATAAAGTTCGTTTTATGACCATTAGTGCTGACAAGAATGGGTCGCTTAAGAAGTTATTTTCCGTCCAGTAATAGGGTAATAGGGACTCATTTGACGAAAAATTTTTGAATAGATATAGCCACAGTTCGCACTCTCACACACCCAGTTATTTGTAAATATCCAGTCTATGCTTTCATGTGGGTTCATGTTGGTATTATTTGTGATCGATCTAAATTTATTGTGAACTATTAATAATTGACAATATGCAAAAACCAAGTAATCATCTAAATAGATGCTAAATGAATCAATGTTCGGAATTAGGTCAGTCAGTTTATCAAACAATAAAATATAAATTGGGATTTAAATAAATATGTATATGATTAAATTACATGGATGGATTTTAGATCACAAATATACTCCATAAATACAATAGTTTTAACTTTATCCATTTATTTGAACTGTATAAATGTTGACCTGTAGTTTTAATATCAACACATATTTGCACTAATACTTTAATTCTAGTAAAAATTCCGTAACTCTGTTAATAAGATTATTTTCTTTAAATAAACAAAGTGAATTTTTCTGGTATTTGACACTGCGTTAAATGTGTTTCTATCTTTTTAATTCATATGATTAAATCCATACAAGGTGTCTTAAAAGTCCCCTCCCCTATTAATTTTTTATTAATGGAAATAGACACATTTGCTTTGGGGATTGTTAACATGTCCAAAAATGGAGTTTTTTTAGTGTATCGTAAGTTTCAACCCCTCCCCCAAAAATGGGTTATTTTGGATGTAAGTCGAAAATTTTTAATGTGAACCCCTATTGAGTGACACCTCATTTAAAAGGCCTTGATAAAAGAAAAAGATTGGCGCAATGCGCAGGTCTTTATGTTGACTCTATCTAACGCAATAGCCAATCAAAGTTACAATTTTTCCCCATTTAAATAACATTCTGTTATTTTTTACAAGGGTTTATTCCAGTAGATCACTCAATCTATGTTATAAAACATAGTAAATAGTATAAAAACAGTAAAGCTAAGCCCTATGGAATTCCCAGGTACTGGACTTTGGGTTCATACCACCTTGCTTTGTTATTCATAACTGTGCATGTTTGTCGACTCCTAATAGTAAAAAGTCCAGTACCTGGGAATTCCAGAGGGCGTAGCTTTACTGTTTTTATACTAATTACTATGTTTTATAACTTAGATTGAGTGATCTACTGGATTAAACAATTATAAAAAATAACACATGTATCATCTTTAACATTTCAATGTTATTTAAATGGGGAAAAAGTTTAACTTTGATTGGCCATTGTGTTGGATAGATTCAACATACAGACCTGCGCTTTGCTCCAATTTTCTTCTTTTATCAACGCCTTTAAAATGAGGTGTCACTCAATAGGGGTTCTCAATTAAAATTTTCGACTTACCCCCAAAATTCCCAATTATTGGGGGAGGGGTTGAAATTTATGATACACTTAAAAACTCCATTTTTGGTCATGTTAACAATCCCCAACGCTAATATGTCGATTTCCATTAATAAAAGGAACAATAGGGGGGGGGCTGAGATTTTTAAGACACCTGATATAATAATATATCAGGAATGAAATTTATTATGTAGCTTCCTTTAGGGCCCTAGGTGATCGCTAAGAAAGAGTTTAAAAAAAAAAATCGTAATTTTAGGGGAGGTTTGGGGGGAGGGGTCAAGGTTACTAAAAATCCCCATAAGAAATACATAGTGTAATATATTTATTGATATAATATATTTTTTTGTTAATATACATTTAACTTTGATTTGTCTATCCGTGCAAAGCCGGGTCGGGCCAGCTAGTAATATATAAAGACTTACTTGCTGACTGACATAGAACCAACGTGGAGCAAAAACCACTTAAGGCACAAATAAGAAAATTTAAAGGTATATTCTTGTTGGGTCATAGTCGCACACTAAGAAATTGTTTTGCAAAATGTTTATTTTAAATAATAAAAATTCAGGGGTTCACTCCCAGCCTATAGCAGATAAAACAGATGTTCGTATTAAATTCTTAGCAACACATGTTTGTTGTACACCACGTCAACCTGAACTCATTCCATTATACTTCTTTCTTGGTGGTAAGTAAAAAAAAAAAAGATTCACGGAGAGAAGATTTAAAACATAGACAATTTAAAGCAATAAAGTAATAGAATCAGTTACTTAAGATTTTCTCAGTCGAGTGTAGAAAGAGGTAAATTAACCTTGGACATTTACTACATTATCTTAAAGGGATGAGGACTCCAAGGCCTCCCCAAAACTGCGATCCGCTAGGATCTATTGTTTTATGATTTTCCCTTTAACTATCATCCCAGATACCTTCACCTTCCAGGTCTCTTATGAAACCAAGGAGGGTATTCGGATCAACACCACGGACCTCTTCTGGGCTAACAAAAGCACTTCCGATTACCATGAATCTCCTACACGCGAGAGCATCGCACTCTAGCAGCTGGTGTCCAATTGAATACAAAGGGAGCAGAATCGACAGGAGTCTTCCGAAACTAGCCCCATTTCTTTGTGGTGGAACTTGGCTGAGCAGCGACCAGTAAGGATTCCTACAATTCGTCTGAGATTGTTTCTGCTAATCAATAGAAGCTTTTGAGCTTTTGACATAGAGAGGCAGAAACACAATTTTCGCCTGCCTCTTCGTTCTAGTGTTATTGCCAATTTTTCTCCGTCCTGATTTCAATAACATTTCTTAGGTTGGTCTTGGGCCTCCATTAGAAAGGATCTTGAGGTTTTATGCTCATACTTTCGTAAGGTGATCCGTTGCCTCATTACCTTTTATGCTTAAGTACCCAGGTATCCATTTAAAAGTAACTTCATTTACTCTAGCCATTGTATTCAATACTTTGAAGCAGTCCTGAACTAGCCTTGATTCAAAGGTGAATGATTAAGACGCCTTTAAGGTGGCTTGGCTATCAGGATGGATACAAATCCTACCTCCCTTAATCCCTCCTTTCAGTAATTTATTTGTGTTCAATCGTAACAACCACCGCCTGAAAAATTGATGGGAAGGAAACTATAACCATAGATGAGCACTTAGGACCATTTACTCCTGCTCCAACTCCACTGGTAATTTTAAAGCCAACCGTATTTCATTATTGTGTGCTTTTACCTGGTCCAGGCTCAGCACCACCTGTCTTCTTTAGAACATCGATCTTAACTGTGAAAGAGTGGTAAAAGATTAGTGTCCTTCCCATCGCATCCTACACCATAAGATACACCTTGAACCCTTGAAGCTCTTGTATTATTTGGGGGTTTGTAGTTATGATTCCTCATCAGCTTGTTTTACCATAGAGCCAATTACCAGCTCAAACAGCCCTGGTAGCTTTTTTTTTTAACACAGTCCAACTGAGCATTCCAGAAAAGCCCTCAAATTAAGAATTACTCCAAAATACTTAGCTTCACCCGAAATTTTCAGTCGGACCCCATAAATTGTGGGCAATTCTATCTTTCGTGTGTTTCTTCTGGTAAAGGGTCAAGTACAGTTTTGGTCGGGTTGATACACAGGCCCTTTCCCCCGACACCAGTTTCAGACCAAATCCAGAGCCTTTTGCATGAGCTCTGATATGGTATCGTCATGCTTACCACGGATTGCTATCACTAGATCATCAGCACAGCCAATAGCCTCAAAGAACTTGACAGCCAATTTGATCAAATCTAAACTGTACTGTAAACAATAAATATATTATTTTAAAAGTAAAATTGTAAAAACAATTACTTTTCAATATACCTACTAAAAATGCTAGCATTTATACTACATACATAATATAATGTTTAGATAAATCCAGATTACTAAATTAAAAATAAATATATTCAAAATATTTCAACGTTTCAACGTTCATACTAATGTCAGGAGAAGTACACCTACAAACTTTAAAGCTCATGCAACCGTATCCTAGTGAGTTCTACATAAAAAGCTTTTCAATAATTAAATTGTTTGCCTTTCTGATGTTAGTGTTTTGAATAGCACAGGTAATATGATCAATTTCTAGCCATTTCGTTCTTGTAGAAGGGCGTAGGGGGGAGGGTGAAAGGGTACAAACAACGGTGGACTTCCTTTACAAACTTTAAACGGGAAAATTGTAGCTTAAGAAAATACATTTTGTTTAAGACCCCGTAGGACTTTTTAAGGGTTTTAGAATCCATGTTATGGAACAATTAAGAAAAAAAAACATACGAAAATAAAAGCCATAATAGAAACTTACAATTTTTTTCAAAGGCTCTTTTCAGAATAAGAATGAAGTAAAAAATTAACGCCCTTCCAGAAATTGTAGTTTATGACATCACCTATATTTTGAGACCTTTAATTTAAAACCATAAACATAATTGTAAGTGTAAAAGAACTCATAATAACGATAACAAATATCGCTAATTACCGTACCCGCACCATATGCTGTATTACAGCTAAAGGCCTTACAATAGTTTCATTTAAATTATAAATTTTTTCTTGGATGTATAAATATATTTGTGTGAATTCACACTTTTACATGCACTAACACACCCACGCACAACCCTTCAACAACACTCACGCCCAAACACAAGCATGCACGCATTTTTTGGTACTGTTTCAACCACCCATCCCCTTTTTTTTTAATTTTTAGACGTTTTCTAAAATGTTTATGATAAAATAGAAAATGCGGGCAAAAAATCTCACCTAGGTGTATAATTTCCAATGAAAATGTTATATTACCTGTACTTTTAATGTTCGTGGGGTAGATCCGTCAGAACAAAATAAATATACATTATATTAGGCTTTGACACATTTCAGCTTTCTTACAGCGGTTTAAATACATTATTAATTATAAATAATATCCTTTTAAGTGAACAAAAATGATTTCATAACATAAATATTTCATGTGGTTAATTTACTATTTAAATTACATTTTTCACCCACAAACTTAAAATATACAAATTCTAAATGGAGAAGCACTTTCAGCATTCATCATTAGACTAGTAAGCCCCGTGAAAAATCACAGGCAGATTAATTAGATACAAATCAGATATACATCATTAATTTAAAATAATACTATTTAAAAACAATACACGTTTATTTTGCCTGGATATATCTAACTATGTTGAGTGGGATTTTTAACTCGGTATATGTGTACAAATTATTATAAGGATTACTTAATGTAGGCCTATTTGTTAAAATATGTTATTTACGTAATATATAATAACTAGCTGACCCATGTGAATATTTCGCATGTTAGGAGTAGGCCCCCTACTTATTTGATTGAATACATTGATTTAACTAAGTAAATTACGTTTATTTGTTTATGTTGGTTTAGTTTGACAACAATTTATGACGACTTAAAATGCTTTACGTTGATTTAATTTGATTGTTTGCGTGACAGATTTCACTTGCACTTGCATAATTATAGAATGTAAAACATCTAAATAACAGCTGGCATGTTAGTTAAACAGATTGTTAATAGATGGCACATTTCATCAGGAACTATATGAACTATCTAACGAACAGTTATCGTATTAGTTAAACAGATTGTTAATAGATGGCGCCTTTCATTAGGAACATATGAAGAATAATATACAAGTTTTTTTTATACATTTTTATAATAAAAACACGTATTTTAAGCTGTTTGTGATTTCGTCAATAGCTTGGAACATAAGCTTTAAAATGATGTTTGAATAAACTTTGATGAAGAATTAAGGGAGTTAACGCTTAGCGACAAAAAAAAACACCTTTTGAGAAATATTAAATAAGGATAACTAATTAATTATCAAAAAAGATAAAAATATTATTTTTAAATTGATTTTTTTTTTATATTGACATATCAAATAGTTTAAACGTTTTAAATATTATCAAATAGTCTAAAAAATTTAAAAAAAAAATTTATAAAACTTTAGGCCTATTTGTTAAAAACATTTTTATTTACATACATTATTATAATATATATCACAATAAAGATAAAAAGATTATATTTTAATTGTTTTTTATTTAATATTGATATATCAAATGATGACGAAGTTATTAATATTATAATAAAGAAATTAATAATCAAATTGTATTTTGTTATACGAAGATAAACGAATGTTTCCGAAGCTAAACGAATGGGTATCTCTTCTTTAAATTTGTATAAATGAATATATTGATGATGCAAGGTTGTATATATGTTCATTTTATAATCCCAATGCAAATATTATTACGTATTATACCCTAAATTAGTTCTATAATACATATTTAACAAAATAAACTTCACAAAATATTATATTATTGATTGAAGTTGTACACATAAACCCTTAGTAAAATCTACGCTAGGTTTTCTTTAAGTATTAAAGATGATGGATGAAATCAGCTGTTAAATATATTGTCACTCATTTACTCGATTTTATAGGAGTTGATTTCTCGCCAACGTCTTTTTCGAGTTTATTTTTGTTTTTGACAAACATGATAGTTTAACATTAATGAAGTTTAAATGAATCATATTTCAAACAACCAGCCTTCAATCAGACTGATAAAATCCATAGGATTTTCCTGTCTTTTTAATATTCCAGATACTTTATTAAATCCTGGTTCATACTCACATTCTGGTTACACTCCGAAACAACTGTAAGAACAGTTTATTTAAAGCCATTTTGTAAATATTTTCCATTTATAAAACTGTACTTCAGTACCAAGCTGTACGGACATATTTAAAACTTTTGGAGCGATTCTCCACACACTATATCTTAACCATAGATCTTTTGTGCGTGTATATGTCAAATTGTAGCTAAACCATTTATAGATGCGGTAAAAGATGTGACGAATTCACTCGACACGATGAAGGGAAGAACAATTCCACGAAACCGCATGACGTCACCCAAGAGACCCATCCACAAGTTTAGAGATGACAATTTTGTGTTGGTATAATTTAACGCATTGTGCGTTTAAAAATTTGTAATATATCATTGTAAATACAGTCGATTTTATCTCAAAACTTGGTCGCAATGCTTTAGAGATAAAATAAATTATTTTACTGATATTATACAGGCCTATGACATTTGTTTAAGAATATTTATAAACAAATTTATATGTTCCTAGATTTGTTCTTTTTTTATTTATATTATTTAAATACATATAAATGCTTATTTTAAATTAGAAATAAAATCAATTAAAATTATGGAATGACAAATTCAGAATACAAATAAAGGAGAAAATCACATATCTCAACACTTTTACTGCAACAAAATTTAATCCTAATTACACCCAAATTCAGTTATGGTTTTTGAAGCTGTTCTTTTTCAAACCGAAGTATAGTTTTATTTTGTTTAGAAGTCCGTAAATATTGTGAGAAAACCTTTCTTCTGTTTTGCTAATGCTCCAAAATGAATCGTGCTAACAGAATAATAAAGTTTGTTTGTTTTAGAGTTATGGATACCGATACAGCAGTCAGACTACTTTAGGAAAGAGATGCTTCTAAAATGGACATACTATGTTTGAATAAAATGCTATTTTCACTTTTATGAATTTGCAAATAAGAGAGTAGTTTAATTTAAAAGAAACTAGGGGCTCTGCCCCTGGTCGCTTCGCTTCGCTCGCAGTTGGAAAATTCGGTAAAGAATCTCGTTAATCTTTGGCTCGTTTGTACATAGGATTGTAAAATTATGAAAACAGGCTTAAATATATTAACAGTAATTACAAGATTAATTATAACCTCAAATACATGTTTTAGAAACGTGAGAGGCTTTCATTACGATTTTAGTCCTAGTTCTACTATCTGTCAACTAAAGTTTTGAAACCAGAACTAAATATAGTAAAAATTATTGCAGGATTAACATAACCTCAATACTATGTTTCAGAAATGAGTCAGGCCTATATTACAAAATTTACTATTAATGTATCCATCTTTGCCAAGTTTACCTTTTTTTTTGACAAAATAAATTGTTAAATCAGGCCCAATTTATTATAATTCCAACGTGCTAAAACAGTATAAATTAGCTTGTTTTGTAACAGTAATTAAAAACTATCTAATGAACAGCTGATTTTGGATAATACTCAATCTCAGTTCTATTCCACACTATTTCCAACGTGCTTAAACAGTATAAATTGGATTGTTTATAAACAGCTGTTTTGATCGCTTTCTTTACTATTTCGTTGTTATTTTGTAACCAACATGGCAACCCATAAGACCCTATGTTAAAATGTTTTAACTTTTAAATTAGATTTTCTAAAAAAATTGCGTTTTTACACGAAATACAACTATATGGGTGTACTTAAAAATCAAAAGTACACCTAAATACAAAATTTCTTTGAATTCGTTAGAGCCGTTTTCGAGATCCGCGACATATACAAAAATAGATACAAGAATTGCTCATTTAAAGAAATAGGATTTGTCTAATAGTATAAAGCCTAATTTTATCTGCTTATTTAAAACTATATTATTCTTTAAATATCTGCTAAAATTTGCATAATATCATCGTAGGTTGTAGAATATGTACTCAAAAAA
>JAGFPH010001983.1:130570-146870 GCA_018207615.1 Philaenus spumarius
AAGGGTAATTTACCCCTAAAAACCCATAAAAAACGACAAAAATGCAAATTTCTCAAAAACGGCTCTAACGATTTTGATCAAATTTTCAGTATTTATAGTGCTTAAGATGCCAAAAAATGACACCACCCGCTTTTATCAAAACTTCGGCGTTTTATAATTATGGGGAAATGTTTAAAAATAAAAAAGTTTGTGTTGTCAATCTAGCAATGCGGCAGCGGCCGCACGGGGTAGCACCACGGTAGTGAGCACGGCCAGTAAGTAATTCAAAGGTCGCGCGATCGAATCCCACCTGGGACAATAATTTTTTTATACGATTGACGTAGGTAGAATCGTTTATTTTTTTGTTTTGTTCTAAAAAGTAGTAAATAAAATGATTAAAAACAATATTATTTTGACTACAGTAAGTTGGGAGAAAGTTTGTGTCAGTTAACTGATACCGTTTATTGTTACTAACCTAACAATTATATATCTTTGAAGTTAGGGCAAAAGGGCTTAAGTCAGAAATTGTTAACGAATTGTTATTGTATGGATAAACTATATATTATTTGTGACTTCAATGGTTAGGCGGTCAAACATCAATGGTAAAAAAGTCGAAGTTATATAAAAAACTAATTTTCTTGGTTTTTAAAAAAATAAATATATATATACACACACATATTTATAATCTTGTACAAATTATGCAAAACATCCCAAGCCGGAGACCAGGTAACTAGTCACATCCCGTCAGCTTGGAAGCGAGCCAACCACCAAGTTTGTTTTACTTCCGCCCTCCTACCCTCAAACCACAGTTTTGAAAAGTTACCTGGTCTTGACGAGATTCGAACCCAGTATCTTCTTATCAGGAAGATTCTACGCTATCCACTCAGCTATCATGGTTTGTCAATAAGAACTGAGAACAAAACAGAACTTGAGTTACGTGCTATCATATTGCCTATCTCGCCCCTTCTCTTACATTATAATATATACTTCAATGCAAGCCATGAGTTTGTCAAAACTTTAAGTGCTTCTCCTAAGTGGAGGAAAAATATCTGTACGCAAAGTAAACAGCTGGAGTGCGAAAGTAAGAAAAAGAGGTATAATTACTTATCACTGAATACATTTTAGTTTGCGCACTGCTGTGAGTGTGAAAAAACGCACTTTATTAAACAGTTGTAAACAAATTTATTTTGTTATCGTTATAATAATGTCTACAAAACTAAGTGCTAAGTTATAAATGTGCAATGTATGTTTTGTTTTTAAGCAATTCATCACCATCTATAGTATTTGATTTTGCATTTATTAGCGAATTTCTATAGGAAAGATGAGCTATTTCAATGACTCTCATGTAGAGACCTGAAGTCGAAAGTGCATTATATTTTGTATGTGTATATTATGTTCGCATTCTAACGGCCGCATTTTAGGTCGGTTTTTAAATCGGTCGGAGTACGTTTGCAAAGGAAATCCAACACAGTAAGTAAACACGTTTTTAGATTTCTACTAGAATAAAAAATAATAATAATAATATAAGTGATTATTCTGCTCATTTTGTTTTTTACACGACTTCATAGCCCATCTGGTACCCCAAAAATCGATCAAATAGACCGTCTTTCGGGATGCAAACTTGCGAATCCGCAATGTAAAGGTCTTTCCACTCGCAGTGGTTTTCACCTAGACATTACGGTCTTTGATTTTGGACGGCTTCACTTTCCTCGCAGAGGTGATCCCGGTCGTCTGCTTTGGATCAAAATCTGCCTCACGGTAGAAAACCAACGTGTGTACCAAATCGAACGTAAAATGCGGCCGTTAGAGTGCGAAAAGTTATATACGTATATACGAACATGTTAATGACACCACAAAAAGTGTTCTACGGACCATGATTGGTGCTCATTGACCACTCCCGTTCTTAGGTCTCACCGTAAGGGTCCTGCAATAGCTTATTTTTAATTGAAATTCGCTAATAAGTTTCAGTGAGTGTTAGAGAGAGAAATACACGAGGTAGAATGAGAAAGAATGAACGAGATGTGTGGGCAATAGTGGAACGTCAGGTTGGAACAAACGTGTAAGGGTTTAGTGGAAACAGCTGATAAATGTACTTACTAAAACTTACCAGGACTGAAGGCAAGATACAAAAATTTCCCACAAATTAATTTTTACCAGCTAATGTAATCTTCAGAAGGAGGGGGTGTGAATTATTACCCTTCGCTGTATCTGCGTTAATGCAGGAAGTTCATAAACTTGCCGCCACAGTCCGTAACGTTTTTTGTTGTGCTGCGTTTAGAACTTTATCTTTTGAACTTTCCAAAAGTAATTAATTATTTTAAAATATAAAAACGAACCACAACTTGTCCATTGTGGTTTTAAGTTTAGGATATCAGTTTGAATCGTGGTAGTAGAAACTTTGTTCATACGAATTTGACAGATATAATGTTTTTTGCATAACAATAAAATGTGGTTATAATAGAATCAAATTTAAACAAACAACTGGCTTTTAAAGTGACCTTGACTGATAGATCAATAATAACATAAAGTTTTCGATGTAGCTGTTTCATAAAATAATGAACCTTAAGGGGGCGCTACCCTGTCCGCCTTATTGAATCTGATTCCCATAAGAGCAATACTACAGAATAAGTAATTTTTTCCGTTAATTCGTGGAATAAATTTTAAAAAATGGTTTCATTTTGAAGTACTGTTATATGCGGATGTTGATTGCTGAATACATTTTCAAAAACAGTTTTATTGTTTTCATAAACGTATGATGTAAATAGTAAACTTTATTAACTTTTTACTCAGTTGCAAAAAGAGATATTGCAAAAAACCTTAGCAATCAACACCCACAATCTATTTGAATTTAAGAAAAAATACGGCTTTCGTTTTTTGACAAAAACAACACAAAAATATGCTTAATAGTAAAGGTATGTTTTGGTTATTTAACATTAATATTGGTACCCAACTTCGCCGTTTTGAATGTATTGAGCCGACCCTTAACGATTTTTGTTCAAAAACATCTTTATTCAGAATTTTGAGTTTCCTTTAACGTTGTGCAATACTACTAGAGTGAATGCATCGAATTCAGTGAGCGGAGTAAACCTTGTGAAGGCTGGGCAATGATAATGCATTGGTAAGGCGCTCCAGCAAGATCAGAATATCGCTTGTATACACATACATTTTTACTAATGGCGGTCTTATATTTGATGTCCACCATGTGCACACGACATTTAAATTTGCAGAAAGCCCTTATGAATAATTCCTAGATGACAAAATTCACTCCGATGTTTTACCGTTTTCAAGGGATTCGACTGAAAATTGTGTTTTTCGTCTTGTTTTTTGCAAATCTCTTGAATTGACAATTTACAATTTTTGTCAACTAAGAATTATAATTTAAATGTTCATGAACAATTTCCTGTAATTTACAAAAGATTATATTCAATGTTCGATGAAAGATAAGTTATATTAAAAATGAGTGTATGGGGCTGTTTTTTCCTGGAATTGCACACTCTTGTTGCAATTCAATAAACTAATTTGTAAACCAAATTACGAAGAACTTAATCACGTTGTATGTTTTTGTATCGCCTTTAAGCCAACATTTGAGTGGTAGTTTTTCTCTTCAAACCTGAATATCTTATTACTTAAACAATTAAAGTTATTTAAAATTATTGACATAGCAATTACGCGTGACTGTTCTGGCCCATGTATGTCTTTTATAAAAGTATACATTATACCCCAGTTAACTCAATTGAATTAGATTAGACTACAGTTAAGTCGTTTCAACCAATCAGCCATAATTATTATGTGTACTACGTTTCTCTACAAAAAACATCTTAAAACTCAATGTTACTAAATTACATCAAGTTTACTTATATACAGTCTTACATGATTACAAGTACAGGGTGTTTCAAAATAAATATCATTGTTTTAAGGCTTTGTAGTATTTATTATATTTAACTTACAATTATAAATAACTAGCTGACCCGTACGGCGTTCCCCGTGGTGGTTGGTATTTTCAGTCTTTTTAACGTAATTGTATTCTTTTTAAGTGTTCAGTCAGTGACTGGTATTTGGTTTTTATATAATAATATATCGATCTTAAATAATAAAAGCACTATTGTCATAATAATAAAACATCTGAAATTATAATTTTAGTAACTTTGATCCCCCCCAAACCCCTCTTAAAATTTCGAAATTTTTCATACCCTTTCTTAGTGAGCACCTATGGGCCATAGAGGAAGCTACATACCAAATTTCATTCCAATCCGTTCGGTAATTTTGAAGAAATCGTGATTTAATAACTTTGATCCCCCAACCCCCCCCCCCTAAAATTTCGAATTTTTTGAAACCCTTTCTTAGCGAGCGCCTATGGCCCTAGAGGAAGCTACATACCAAATTTGATTCCAATCTGTTCTGTAATTTTGGAGAAATCGTGATTTAGTAATGTTTACCCCCAAACCCCCCTAAAATTTCCAATTTTTAAAACCCTTTTTTTAGTGAACACTTATGGCCCTAGAGGAAGCTACATACCAAATGTCATTCCAATCCGATCGGTAGTTTTGAAGAAATCGTAATTTAATAACTTTAATCCCCCCAAACCCCCCTAAAATTTTGAATTTTTTCAAACCCTTTCTTAGTAAGCACTTATATGGTCCTAGAGAAAGCTACAAACCAAATTTTATTCCAATCCGTTCGGTAGTTTTGAATAAATCGTTTTTTAATAACTTTGAACCCCCAAACCCCCCCAAAATTTCGAATTTTTCAAACCCTTTCTTAGTGAGCACCTATGGTCCTAGAGGAAGCTACATACCAAATTTCATTTTAATCCGTTTTTTAGGTTTTGAGAAATCGTGATGAGTGAGTCAGTGAGTGAGTGAGTGGTATTTCGCTTTTATATATATAGATACATCAAATGAAAAACTAACTCAAATAGATTTTCCTACAAGTGAGGACTATTCGTCACACAGCACACATCGAGTCGATAGTTAAGTTCGTCCCATTGTCCAGTGTGTCTGGAGTAATTGTCGCAACAACTGTTTCAACCCTGTTTCTTAAGTAGGGTAGGTCAGCTGATAGTAGAGTCACACAGGTATTATCATTTATCAATCCATAAAAATAAAAATCGCATGGCGTCAGATTGGGTGAACGTGGAGAACATGTGAGACCAACTCTGTCATCCGGCCCCTTGGAGCCAATCAAGTGGTAGGCTACAACGTCGTTTACTTACTGAGTTATACCAGTGTGTGGGTGCACCATCTTGCTGCCAAAATAGGTTCTGTGGTTTTGCTTCTTCCAATTGAACATAGAGTTATAGTTGTAGCGTATCGATATAAGAAACGCCAGTTACAGTTGCCTCAGCAAAAACGAAAGGCCCATAAATTGTCGGCTGGGATATGACACAAAAAGCAGTCAACTTAGGGGAGTTTCGTTGCAACTTTACCATCTTGTGGAGAATTCCTGACCTCCAGATGTGCGCATTATGACTGTTTACATGCCTATTTAGGTGAAATGTCGATCCATCACTGAAGACGACACGATCTATAAAATCTTCATCGTTATGTATCAACATATCGTTTGCAAAGTTGGCACGTTAACCGTAGTCTGTAGGCTTTAGAGCTTGTAACGACAGCAAACGATAAGGACGAAGGGAGACAAACCTTCCGAACGGATTATTTGAGGCTACGCGTGAAAGACTCACAGATTCACACTGTAAAACACAAAAAGATTTCTGTTTCGCCATCTATCCTACTAGCGCTTTCTAGTGGTAGACAGAGGAAGCAGTGCATGCGCAAGCGCACAGGTGTTCCAAAAAATAGTGTTTGAGTTACTCTTTCATTTGATGTATTATTTATAATTGTAAGTTAAATACAATAAATAGGCCTACTACGAAGCCTTAAAACCCCGATATTCATTTTTAAAAGTGCAAGTATAACTTAGTGGACAGATTTAAATAATTGAACGGTAGTCATTATTCATAATTTCCAGTCTTACATTATTTAGAAGAGAAACAGTTTATACAAACAGGCAAACTCCGTTAATATCTATTAGACACTGATGAAACAATAGGTTGTAACATAATGCAATTAAGTGATATAGTCGTAAATTAAACTCATCATTTCTGAAGTTATGATGAAACTAAATATTATAAATTGATTTAGTAACCGAAAATTCTAAAAAAGTATATTATATCAAAGTAGTTCAAGTTTCGCATATATTTCCTGCATGGTTTTAAAGTAAAATTACCAATATTTGCACACGAAATCCTTCAATCTTAAACATAATAAACATGTGTTATTAGCGAATTTGCGTAGGAAAGACGAGCTATTTTAGTGACTCTTATGGCAAGACCGAAGGTCAAGAGTGGTCAGTGAGCACTGATCATTGTCCCTAGAATACGTTTGTGTTCTAATTACACATTTTATATAATTCATACTGTATATATATGTGTTTGCACTCTAACTGTCTCGTTTTACGTCCCATTTGGTCCAAATGTAGTACACACTTTGGTTTTATAAGTCACTCGGACGAGTTTGTTAGTTAAAAAAATCCAATACGAGAAGCAGGTGTTTTGTACCGGAAGTAAAATGTTTTGGAGGTTTTTCGTACTTGAATAAAACAATTCTGGGGGTTTATCTAAACAATTAAATACGTTGTTTTTTCTCACGACTTTATAGCCCGTCTGGTTAACCCAAAATCGATCGAAGGGTCAAATGTCATAAAAGTACCCGGTTCAAATTTACGTGGAGGATTTTACCTTGGGGCAGTTTTTAATCCGAGGCCGACTGCTGGGATGCAGTTCCTTCGTGAGTAGACCTGTTTCCCAAATAGTTTATTGTAACTTTAAAAAATATAAACGTAATTTTGGAAATTCGCTTAACTCACGACAGTGGTTTAGCTGACTGTTCAAATTTATTTCATATAGACTACAATAGTAAGGAAAACAACTTAAACGTTTTTTAAAACAGTAAATAATGTGGTAACTACGATACAGTTAGATCATGTTATAATCCCGCTGGAAAATCTATGACTCGAAATGTCCGAGGAAAGTAAAATGGTTTTGTGTACCCTATGCTTTAAAAACCCAAGCAAAACGCAGATTCTTTACACCATACTATTTACAGTTCTCTACAAGAAAGTCACAATAGAATGTTTATAAATAAAAAATCTGCCTGTATTTTTATCGGATTCAACCAATTTATGCTTCTTCTAACGAGTATAAATTTAGGATTAAGACT
Organism: Philaenus spumarius; assembly: GCA_018207615.1. Lineage (NCBI taxonomy): Eukaryota > Metazoa > Arthropoda > Insecta > Hemiptera > Aphrophoridae > Philaenus > Philaenus spumarius. Next base: position 137,770 of record JAGFPH010001983.1, read on the forward strand.
TTCAGCAAACAGGGTCAAAATATTTTCATGCCAGGTGACAACAACAGATGTTTTGGATAAAACAACTGATCAGTCTGTGAGGAATTATAAATGCCAAAATTATACAATAATTTTAATGTTTTTCGTTGGCAATTTAAGAAAATCTAAATTAAATTTAGATTTATTTAAAATTTAAATATAAAAATCTTAAATTATTTAAAAGCGTTATCATTTTAAACATCTCCAGTTCTATTTGTTCCGTGGTTAATGAAAAATTTAAGTTGGAAAACTCATTGTGAAATTGTTATTTTGATATTTGACAAAATAACAATACATCTAAAATCCTAATAAACTGCTTGGATCGTATATTTTGGAGGATAAAGAGGAATTATTACTTCGTTTAACCGTGTAAGCTCTCGGGCTTTAAGCAAATCTCGGAAATAAATCTGGAAAATTTATTGAAACAGAGAGAATCCAATGGACTTATAGTTTTAATATCCTACTGCAAATACTGATTTCCTATAGGCAATTGACTGGACGTGTTTTATTGGAATTAGTAGGTAGATTTCTAGGTTTATTTACAGATTAAATCTAAAAGTAAATCGGAGAGAAAATGACAATGAAAACGAAGTCCTTCTGCGAGTGAAATTTAACCTAACTCATTCAAATAACCCACTCATAATTTTAATCGAGGACTATTTCGATTAAATGTAAATTTAAGTAACTGACATGATGAAAGGGATGTTTCAAAATGAATGTCGGGGTTTTGGCTTTTTAGTACTTATTATTACACTTACAATTATAAATAATACATCAAATAAAAGAGCAACACAAACAGTTTTATTGGTACACATGTGTGCAATCGCAGGCATTACTCTTCTGTTAGAAAGCGCGAACGTTTCATTCCAATCCGTTCGGTAGTTTTGGAGAAATCGTGATTTAGTAACTTTGACCCCCCAAACCCCCTTTAAAATTTCGAATTTTTTAAAACCCTTTCTTAGCGAGCATCTATGGCCCTAGAGGAAGCTACATACCAAATTTCATTCCAATCCGTTCTTTAGGTTTTGAGAAATCGTGATTTAGTAACTTTGACTCCCCAAAAACCCCTCTAAAATTTTGAATTTTCGGAAAAACCTTTCTTAGTGCGCGTTTAGAGCCTATAAAGATTATCAGTGCCAAATATCATGTTTGTAGGCCTCGTGGTTTTGGAGAAACTGTGATGAGTCAATGAGTCAATGGTATTTCGCTTTTATAAGTATAGATAGTGGTATAGTATATAGTAGTGAACAGAAAGCTTTTTGTGTTTTACAGTTGGCAATGGTTGGAACTGTAGTTGTAGTGCACCGTGCATTCCGTATTAAGTTCAAATGTAGTCCTCCAAGTGATAATAACATCAGTTTGAAGCCGGTGTGGCTTTATTTGCAAACAGTACGCGACTGCTAATAGTGACTGAAGAACGTGTTGACTGAGTGAGATAGTCTTTCACGCGTAGATCCAAGAAATTAGTTCGGAAGGGTAGTCGTGAATTAGTAGTTCCAGTGAGGTCGTTGTAGAAAGTTTTAAGGAGACGGTTACAACAACGTTCTTATAGTTTGCAGTTGTTACAAGTTCCATAACTGGATTTTTTAGTCGTGATGCGTTGCAACTATGGAAGACGCTGACCTATAGTACTTTATTTGTCAGCAAGATGGCGTGCCACCTTTTTGGTATAACTTAGTACGCGATTGGTTACGACATTGTAGCTGACCTCTGAGTTTTCCGGTACATAATATAAATCTATATATATAAAAACGAAATACCACTCACTCACTCACTGACTCACTCATCACAATTTCTCAAAAACTACCGAACGGATTGAAATGAAATTTGGTATGTAGCTTCCTTTGGGGCCATAGGTGTTCACTAAGAAAGGGTTTGAAAAAAATAGAAATTTTAGGGGGTTTGGGGGATCAAAGTTATTAAAAAACGATTTATTCAAAACTACCGAATGGATTGGAATGAAATTTGGTATGTAGCTTCCTCTAGGGCCATAAGTGTTCACTAAAAATGGGTTTTAAAAAATTGGATATTTTAGAGGGGTTTGGGGGGTAAAAATTACTACATCACGATTTCTCCAAAATTACCGAACAGATTTTAATGAAATTTGGTATGTAGCTTCCTTTAGGGCCATAGGTACTCACTAAGAAAGGGTTTGAAAAAATTCGAAATTTTAGGGGGGCTTTGGGGGATCAAAGTTATTAAATCACGATTTCTTCAAAACTACCGAACGGATTGGAATGAAATTTGGTATGTAGCTTCCTCTCATAGGTGCTCACTAAGAAAGGGTATGAAAAATTTCGAAATTTCAGGTGGGGTTTGGGGGGATAAAAGTTACTAAAATACTAATTTCATATCTTTTATATTATGAAAATAGTGCTTTTATTATTTAAGTACTATATATATAAAAGCCAAATACCACTCACTGACTGAACACTCAAAAAGAATACAATTACGTTAAAAAGACTGAATATACCAACCACCAAGGGCAACGCCGTACGGGTCAGCTAGTTGTGTATATTATGGATAACTACCAAGGTACAACATTTTTTGTTTTTAGCCAGCAACTCGGCAAAAACTAAGTTCTTTTAACTTCCAGAAATAATAAAAAATAATGTTTTTTTATTATAAAAAAAGAAATGTTTTGATAAAGTTAGCGGTTTTTAAGATATTTGACATTAAAAAAGTTAAACGGCCGCCATTTTGAAAATATATTAAACAAATTTTGTTTTTTGTTCAAGGGTAAAAGATGTCATACCAAATATATATCCAGAAATTGCTTTCAATACATTACCTAGATCCAGAGATATTAAGTATTTTATAAAAAAACAAAATGGTGGGACACAAAGCATTTCCAAATCTGTGTTTATATGAACTTTTTCTTTATTTTCACTAGTAGAACACGCCTGAAAATTTCTCCGTTTCTTCCTGAATCGCCCTGTATAATTGTATTCCAGTGATAAAACGCATATTACCATATTAACATTACTTGCTAGGATATTCTGAATATAATTTCAATATTTTTTTATAAAATATTGCAACAAAGAGTCTGTCTGCTGTGTACAAAGAGAAGTTAACTGGTCTATAATAAAAGACTTCAGTTTAAACTGCATTAAATAAAGACACACTTCCCTAATGTGTCAACTGCTACGAAAACTTAGTCGGAAAGGAAACTGAAATTGAGACAAAATAAAGTTACACGAAGAACACGATCAAGTTGTATTAATTTAAACGAAATATAAAGTTTCATGAAGATTAAGTAGTAGAAGTTGAATGAGGCAATTATTTCTATACATTTGAGATAGCTTACTTTATTTGTAAAACGTCTTTTAAAGTAATTGAGGTAAGGTACTAGATCCGCAGTATCAAGAAATCGGGTTTTGTCAAGAAAACTTTACAATTCTTCTTGTATTTTGTTGAGATCCAGGGTTATTTTTGTTTACCAAAACTCCTCAAAGTTTTAACCATAGTATCTCCAAGGACATAACGGCGGACGCTCTCAGGGGTCAATACTGGGACCCGATTTGTGGAATGTGACATATGACGGCCTTCTGAGACTGGAGATTGCCAGACGATGTGTATCAGGTTGGTTATGCCGATGATGTAACGCTGTACCCTATGGTTGTAGAACGGGAAACGATTAACACTACGAGGTAGGCAAGATACTAGGGAGCTATGCTGGACAACAAACTACCTTTTTGGGAACATCTGCAGAAAATTTGCGATAAAGCTTCGGTAGCGACTTCTTGGCTGTGGAGGTTGATGGCTAATACGAGGGAGGGGGATCAAGAGGAGATTCATATTGACAACAGTGCAGTCCATCATGCTTTATGGGGCGGAAATTTGGGTGGACGCAGTTAAAACCCGAAGCTAATGATCTCTACTGTCTGCGATTCAAAGTATTGGGGGCTGAGAATTACCAGCACCTATCCTACTGTGTCGGAGCTGTTAGTGATCCTCGATGCTGGGGTCATCGCAATAAATATTTTGCCGAAGGACCGGAAGAAAATTTACGATCTCGGTGGAGAGATGGGTAGACAAGAGGCTAGTAGAATCGCTAGGGAGGATAGTATGATTAGATGGCGGAACAAATGGAACAGTGAAACTAGAGGCTGATTGCTGGCCACGCTTATATCGAATCTGCAGGACTTTTTAAAACGAAAACATGGTGAGGTGAACTTCTTTACTACACATTTCTTGACGGGTCATGGATATTTTCGATCATAACTTAGAAAGATGGGGAAGGTGACAACCACCAATTGCCGAGTGTGTAAAGGTTTCGCAGAATAGGGACGATACATACTACGTTATTCCCCTATCAAACAACTCTGTACTTCGGGAGTGACAGCGCCGCACCTCCTCGCGCTCATTTAAAAAACAATTTCATAATGATGTAATCATTTTATCACAAATCGGTGAATTGGATAGTTTAGATCAATTCGTTGGCTACAACTTTCCCGCTGGAAGTTTGTTTATAACCCAAAAATAAAAAATTTCCTCGCTTAGTAACTTTTTCATGTCAGTCTGTGATAATTCTCAAATATTTTCAATTATTAAAATTCGAAATACCTGTTAGAATAAAAGTTTTTTATACTGTTAGAATCCGTACTTTATGTAGATTAAGAATATCTAAATTTTATTTTACTGAAGCCTTTCCATCGAGTTACAACAGCGAGTTAACGACTTCTCGCACATTACTGAAGTATTACCAGCTAGCGTGTATCAGCATGGTAACGTCATAGGCTATCGATACTGGGTCACGGTAAATGATCAAAATGGTATAGCCCTTGTTATAGAGCCCTGGTATTCATTACCATAGCAACCAACTTAGCAAATTTATAATGAGTTTATTTTATTCTCAATTAACAGCTTTTTTAGGTTAGGCTAACAAAATAAAAGCAAGCACACACAACAATCAGCGAAGAAGGCTTATTGTTTCAAACGTCTGTTGTTACATATATTATAAATAAAACAGCTGATTTGGATCAAAAGCTTAAAACCAATTTTAGGTTAGCCTATACTGAATCAAAACACATTTCTTGAAAGCATTTATATTTATTACCACAGCAACCTAATTGATAAATTTATAATCGGGTAATTTTTAACAACCAACAGCGTTTTTGTTAGGTTTATATTGCTCTGTTATATAAAAAAATTTTATTCACTGTTTGTGCGTCAGGATCTAGGATACAGCACCCCGCCACTCTACCATGGTACAAGTGCCTCTGTCCTAACCAATCGTCATTTCAATGAAAATATCGCAGTATACAATACTGTAATCTGTCTCCATTTGCATCGCAGCTAGTCACCACTGGGATTGGTGAGCGAAGCGAGTGTATTTTATTGACGATGTTCTAAATATTGATAACGACTAACAGGAATAGTGTCTTTCTAAATACGTTTCTATTAACATTAAATTAATAAATCCGTAACTACCGACCATTACCAGATAGCAGCAACAGGTAGCATACTACCAACCTGCATTGAAATCAGCTGACGGCGATTTCAAATTCAGCAACTTCAAAAAAGAGTAACCGGTAACCAGACGGACCCTTGTAGTTCTGAAATATATAAACTGTTTATGTGTTTTTATAATTTTGTGCTAAAAAAGCCTTAAAAATCGTTATAAAATCACAATAACATTTTCTACGAATAATCAACCCAGACAAAACAAAATAATAAATTATTTCGAACAGCATTGCGTCATAGGGTTTTCTTTTGCTTTTGTACTATTAAAACCGTAGTTAAGAATTGCTCGGACAAAAAGTAGAGGTTAAAATATAACAATAATAATATATTGTTAAACAAATACTATAACTATTTAAGGTTGTTAATATTAAAGCCTACGTATAAAGCCTGAACATTTAAATTAATGGTTAAAGTTAGCAAACAGTATTCGGTAATAATGGAGGTTTCGTGTTTTGTGTGAAAATATAAAATTATGAATAATTACCTTACGCTTTTTATTCAAAACTGTCCATCAACAATGAAATGTTACTTACCGCGACATATTTATGATACTTTTTTAGTTTAAAGTTTTGAGATACTGTATTTAAAATTATGTACAATACAGCAATTAAACTATAAATTACAATAGCAATATATATAAAGGTTGACGAATTGAAAAAGTTATTTACGTGTTTGTTTAAAATCATTCTGCCGATCAAAATTAATTTGTTGTTTTACTTTTTTATAATGAGAAACTATATATTGCTCTTTATTGGTTTATAATTACTTAAACCTTAGTAGCTCTTAACGTGAGCTCCTTACATCTGTAGAAACATATATATTTTGGTTATTTATAAGAAATTTACTTTACAACAGTAAAAATGTACGTATTTCTTTAAAATTTAATCAATTACCGATATTATATTTCCAGTAATGATAAAATGTATAGAAATATATTTTTGAAACCACGTATTCAATTTTAGATAATAATAATCTTTATGTTTTAAGTGAGTTAATACCATTGGGCCCTCTTTTCCACTTAACATCAAATTAGAAAACACATAAAATTCACACTACAAACAAAAATTCATAAAAAAAGCTACAAAACAATAATTACTTCTAAACATAATGTACAACACTAAAAATTTACCTTCTAAGTAAAATAAAACTGAAAGTAAATTAGGCTACAGTATATATAAACACATTTACTTACACTTTCAAATACACACATATTTTTATTCAAGAACATAATCCAAAACACCAAAAAACCGCACGAGCGCCCGAAACTACCCAATATTGTCGCAAAACCAACAACCCACACCTTCTTGAACTGAAACGATCACTATGCATTAAAAGCTCTCTGGAAAGGAATGCCAGAGCCTACATGCTGTCACAGTGAATGCCAAAGTCTCCAACAAGAACATGGTGGAATTAATATTTGTGTCATTCAAGGCAATAAGGAGGCCAAGAAATCTACTCCCTTCATGGAACCAAAATCAATGTGCTGCATGGCAATTAGTACATGAAGAACTGGATCAGAAAGAAATAACACGGCTGGAGAAAAGAAAACGGTAAAAGTTAATTTATAAGGTAGTTTTACAAATATATGCTATTATTATTTATTAGTAGTTCTGTGAACAGTAGATTTCGCTCGTTCAAATAACAAACGTGGTTTTGAGCTAAGATTAAAAACAGTGTGCCAGTAAGGAAGTAAGCACAAGGTTTAGCCAGTGAAACCTTATTTTGCAATTCTCGCGATTCTGGGGTTTCTAGTTGTCGTTTTTTTAAATTTTCTTGAGCTTTAACTGCTATATATTTTCTTTTAGGGGCATTGTGTTTTATTTAGGTTATATTTAAGGTAGCTAAAAATATAGAGGGAAACATAGACTTAAATATTTACATACTTACATAACTAAAATTTAAAAATGTATTTCTAGTTCCATATCATATTCCAATATTAGAAATAATGAAAACAAACGATGTTAAAGCGTCGTGATAGTGATTTCAACCCATATACCAAAACTATAGTATTCCTAAATTACTATTCAAAAAAGGCCTAGTTTTTTTAGTAGTTTTGTAGTAGGAATATAAAAACTGGTGTTTTCAAAATAAGAAATTTGAAATTGATAAATATTTTTTTTTTTCAATTTAGAATTAAATTACGAAACTTTTTTACATTTATGAAAAAAATGTTACTACTTTTTATGTAGGCCTAAATTTGAACTTTTTCCTTTCTTTACTGAACATGTTTGTTTCTTGAGACAATAACTTTGTTAATTTCACTTCAATCATTTTTTACTGGCATATATGAGTTCTTTGAACCTTTATCTACAAAAAAAGCTACGGAACACTTTTGAATTGGTTTAGAATAAACGTATAAAAACATGGTTAAAATACAAAAACTTGGACGATTTTTAAGATACGGTTAGAGATACGGAAAAAACCAAGAATACAACTTTGTTTAAAATCAAATTTGCTACGCGCAAAATGTTATTAGTTTTCAAATTCTACCTACGGTTAAGCCACAAGCTTTCTTTGGAAAAAGCTTACACTGAGAGAAACGGTGAGGCCGCCATTTTTAATTTATTTAAGGGTTAAAAATGAAAAATGGAAAAAACCGTATATATACGTCGCTCGGCCTAGGAATAAAGATCATTCATGCAAAAAATCATGACAATCGGTCTAGGCGTTTTGCCGTAATCGTGAGACAGACAGACAGACAGATAGACAAACAGACGAAATGCCGAACGGTCGAAACAAAAAACGGAGACCTCGCTTCGCTCAGTTAATCAGTAGATAGTATACGAATGTAGTATGGAAACATAAATTAAAGTATACATCCTCTGTGCAAGCTATTATACAAATCTTATAATTGGATACTTTTTTAAATCCCGCTCTTTGCACACATTATAAAAATATCGCTTTAAGGAAACATCAACGATTGATAAATTTACTATTTGAAAGTCTAGATTTGCAAAAGGGAATACGTTTAGTTTGAAACTAGACTACAACTTTCCTTCGTTGTAAATAAACCGGGACCACAAACATTGAAAAATACATTTTCATATATTAATCCAACCTTTAATTGAATTTCCAATTCGAATACACAGCCAGGCAACATACTTTGAAGTTTGTTTTAACTTCCATGCAAGCTTTTAAAACTCACGCAACCATGCACTCGGGAATTTCAAATAAAAAGCTTTTTCTGTAATTCAATTTCTTAGAACCTTCCGCTGATAACGCTTCTTTTGAATCAAGTGGAAATAAATTGTAATTCAACAGTGTTATCCATGAATACTTAAAGTATTCATTGGTGTTATTTTCGTAATATATTATACACATAAACTTAAATACGAGATTTATAATTTTTTTTTTCATTTTCAAAAACTAATTAAGTAGTTAACTTTATCAATTAATGTAGCTATGTTCACTTAAAATACATATGTATAAAAAAAATGAAGAATGCATTCGCGGAACTGCCGACAGAAGTGAAAACTGTAATTAATATAAATCGTTGTTTATATTGGTTTAGTCTGATATTTTATTATTTTAACACTACCAAGTAAACTATTGTAAAACAACTTACAACAAGAGGAAGCACAATGTCCATTTCAGAGGTATTGCCAAGTAAACTATTG